>BQKZ01001908.1:30948-44116 GCA_036244855.1 Temnopleurus reevesii | reverse complement strand
CCCCCCCCCCCCCCCCCCCCCCCCAAATATCAAAATCCTGGGTGCGCGCATGGACACATATTTTTACGGGAGTGGAGGGGGCGGGCATCTTTTCTTATATGCATTTTGTCCAGTTTTTTTTTAACATTTCTTTTATATTATTTTCTATAGGGGGTCCTGTTCCCTCTGCCATCCTCTGGCTATGTGCCTGATGATAAATAAATTATTCACTTTGTCAATCTTTAATGGTTTTTATTCTTTTTATAAAAAAAAAAAAAAAGAAGTTGGTTCTTCACTATGGTTCGGTCTTTAACATAGATGGCGCTATATATTTCTTTGCATCATGGTTTAGTGTAGGATAAAAAAGATAAACGTCAAGAAATTGTTTTCATTTTATAACAGCAAATAATTTACAAGAATTCAAATTAATACGATGTCATGTAATGCACATATCTTTAACGACAGTAGAATAGATAGAAATATACTTTGTAATATAAGTGAAATTGAAATAAGCTGACTCGTGGTGGAAACCAAGAATGCTGAATAAAGGTAAAATGTAAACAAAAACAAGACACTAAACAATACACGAAACATACTACATGAAACGGAAAAAGAACTTCACATCACATCTAGGCCTCGATCTCTCCATCTCCAGTAATGGTGACCTAAAATCATATCCAGCACTATTAATTTGTATTCTTCAAATTTTGTTGGCGTACTAAATTAAGCTTGGCAAGATGCCGTGTCTCCATTCATTATTCCAAATACCAATTAACATTGTGCTTTCACCCTTCCATACGACGTTATGTAATATTCCATCTATAGATATCACTTGAAGGGCATTGGAAAGATCGTTGTTCTCGAGTGCCATCAAGAATTTAAGCCTCCCTCTCCCAGGTTTTCATCTCATTCTCATTCGTACCATCTTATGTATCTATCCCTCTTGCAATATCTTTGCCTCCTACCTCCCCCCACCCTCTCTTTCTCATGCATGCCTTCTTTTTTTTTTAGTCATTCTATATCTGTTTGACGTTTCCTTATTAGTCCTCGCCCATCACTACAAACTTCTCCTCTCCCTCTCACTCTACATGCCTCCTTCACACAGACCCAATTTTCATGAAACTTTACCCTGACATTAATGTGTTGTCAGTTAATGAAGAAAAATGAAATGAACAAATTGAAAGTTTGCTGAGCAAAATCGGATAATCCGTTCAAAGGTTAGGAATCGTCAAAGTTTGCATTTCCCCACTAATGGGCATCTTTGAATTGGCAAGTTTGGCATATAAGCTGTGATGTCATACAAGAACTCCTCATTTAATTTGTATATGAATTACATTAGAATGGATCAATTTCATATTTTGATTGAGGAACCACCACAATTCTTTCTAGAATGCTTGCAGAATTGATATGTCCATTTTATACTAAACCAAAAAAGTACAAAGTGAATAGAGTTCTCCATGTTGGCAGTCAGTTAGTACCTGTAGCTGCCAATTCTGTGAGCCCATAGGGTGTAAATAAAGATTTGAAAATTCATAGCTTTTTAACAGATCATCCGACTTTAGTATTTTTTACAGTAATTTGATCATGGTATTTTCCTCATCCACTGACAGTACATTAATATCTGGTGGTACATCCTTTTCAATTTATACATCGTCAGCGTTTTTACGAACCGGCCGATAACTACGGTGGCGCTACTTGAACACTAGAAACCCCGACATAGCGTCGAATACAATGACATACCACTTGAATTCATGTTATTTCAATAGCTTTTATTTCAATTGTTCAATTGAATTGCTACGACTGGTTCGTGCAACCACCCCTCGCTAGTAGGCCGGTTCGTAAAAACGGTGACAACATGCTCTCCTCTAGAATCCTCCCCTCTCTGTCTCACACACACACATACAAAGAACACTCACTCACACACACACACACACACATACAAAGGACACTCACACCCCCCAAACACACACGTTCCCACACATACACACACATACAAAGGACACTCACATCCACACCCACACACACACACCAACATGTGCCCACACACATATACACAAACATAAACACACACATACATCCATCTATCATTTCTGTATATCTTTCCAACTTCCCTATTTTTTAGCCAATTCCCTCTCTCCTATTTTTTTTACCCTTTTCCTTTTTCACTCTGCCTGATCATCTCACACGAATAATAATAATAATAGATGCAATTTATATAGCGCACGTATCCACTCTGCTGAGTGCTCAAGGCGCTTTACATTATTATCACCCTGGCCCAAAACAACTAATTATTTGGTTGCCCTCGAATGCCAATTAATGCCATTTTTCTGAAACAACTTTGGTCGCTCTGTAAAAGCTTTTAACATTTTTTTTAATTTCGAGTATACATTTCATGTGAAAATAAGAATTATGAATCTTATGATTTTACTGTGGTTTCTTAAAATTGGTGAAGAGTAGAACAAAACAAACAAATTAATGCAGGCCATTTCGAAGGGTTGATCTGTTGAGGGCAACCAAACAATTTTTTTTTTTTTTTTTTTTGGGGGGGGGTATAATTTCTCTAGTCTTGTCTTCCAGGTCCGACATACACCACCATTCCCACCTTAGTCGGCCTTGAATAGGTCAAATAATCTTTGTAGGTCTCCTTCTCTCGAGTATTGTATTGCTTATACAGTGAAAACTCAGGATGGAGGTGGGGACCATCAAAATACTTTCTTATAGAAGTTAGCTCTTTATGGCAGAATTAAAAAACAATAGGTTATAAACAGCTGGGACCAGATTTTTTACCTCTTTGTATCAGGAATATAGTTATAGAGACTTCTAACCGATGTACTTAGGGTTATATAAGAACTGCATATTATTATTATTATTATATCAGATCTCTTTATACCGAGTTTTCACTGTACAGTATATAAGAACTGCATATTATTATCATACAGTGGACACTCAGTATAACAAGGTGCTTGGGACCATCAAAGATACCTTGTTATAGCAGTACTCTCTTTATAGCAGTGTTAAAAACAATAAGTTATTAAAAGCTGGGACCAAAATTTTTACCTCTCTATATCAGGAATTTAGTTACATAGAGACTTCTAACAGATGTACCTAGGGTTATATAAGAACTGCATATTATTATTATATCAGATCTCTTTATACCGAGTTTCCACTGTACCCCTACAAAAATTATTTTTTTTACAGTCCCTTCAGATTCAACTCAGGTAAGACTGACTGTACACACATATATGAACTCCTTCGCTCAATACTATTCACATCAATATTATGTCACAAATAACCAAATTATTAATTTTTGCTTCATTTGGAATAATTGAAATTAGATTTTAATTCAAACATATGGAATAAATCAAACTATTTAGAAATTAATTACCCATTTCATTTCTATAAATAAATTGGACTTGATTTTGTCAAGATTGTTTTTTCATCAAATTATCGTCAAAATTCTTGCAATTTCCATTTTTCAACAAAATAGAATTAAAAATATTGTTATTTCATATGAATTTATAATAATGCATTCAAATCAATAATGATGAAAAATAGTGAATCTCTGAAAACCGTGTACCATAATAGATAAATCTGTATTTCTGCACTATAGAAGGCGCAATAACTAAAAGATTTGAATACATGTACGATGGTGTTTATCACCAGACCAAGAAAAAATTATCAACATTATAGCAAGTTTTCTTTTTCAAGTTGCAGAGTATTTTGTCTTAGGTGGACAATGCTAAAAATAATACAAATACTGTATTAACATATCAAGGAATTAACATTGCAGGGGGGGGGGCTTGACTGACTGTTGGCACCCCATCCCCCACCCTTCATCACCTGCCAAGCAACAAAAAAAAGGTCTTCAAGACATTTGGACCTCCTTACAGGGAATGTGCATCCAAAGGAACTGACAGGAAAAAAAAATAACTTAAAACAGGGGGTGTCTGATATGACAAAATACCTGATGCATACATAAGATAATTTTCCCACAACTTTGAAACTGTGTAATAACATGGTTCTATTGACCATGAAAATGGTTTTGTTTAATCTCATTAATCAGATCAATAATAGCCCTCGTTATAACAAGCTAAATTGTTGGGTCCTAACTCTTTGTTTCTATCATATTTTAACCCTGACATACCAAGGTTTCAATATTAAAAGGAAAATTGGGAGGTTCTGCATCAGGAACATTGTCATTGGGGTTGAGAAACTAAAGGATGCTTAAATCTGGGACTACAAAACCACCTTGTCATATCAGGAATCTTATTGTTGCCAACCTTGTTCTAACAAGGGTCCACTGTACCAGCTATCTTACAGATTTGCAGACTTATTGATCAAGTGCAAAAACAAGTTTTAGTTCCTTTAAAAAACCTTTAGATTGAGATACCAGTAATTCATTGCCATCTCCGGCATTTGATTTGGTAAATGTAAGAATAATGGAGTTTGTTGCTGTGCAAGCTTGATGAAATGTCCTCCAGAACACATCACAATAAGTTTAGTTAAATAGTAATTATATTTTCACATGCCTATGAAGCACTTTGAAACAGCCCCAAAATGCACATTTTGATTTGATCACCAAGGTGTGAAGCTTGAAGTACCCTGAGATGTTTACGTATCCTGGAACGTCTCCCAAGTACAAAGAGCATGCAGCATTCCAAGAGCTTGCGGCAGTTATGAAGAGCAGCAAAAGTTGAAAGTTTGTAAACTGTTTGATCCTTTATGTGATTTTGGAGTAGAATCCTGGTTACCCACTGTTCCAGGGGACAAAATTCTGCTAGTCCTGCAGAGGCAGGGTTGTCCCTAGAAGTCATACAGAATCTGACAATTGCAATGATGTCCAGAAGACCTTCCACAGGCTCACTGTCCAACATGTGAAGGGTTCTGCAGCTTTGTGGGTGACAATCATAGAGGCTGTGAAGCATACAGGTAAGACTCTTAGCCTGCATGCTTCCAAGAGTGACAGAATCTTGGCTAGACTCTTGGAAGTGTCCTGTCAAGAGACAAGCAAAGTACTCCGATCTTGCGGCAAGCAGCTGCCGACTGGCCCTCAAGGTTTCTCCTCCTTTGCAGATGAGGCTCAAATCTGCAAGATGTTCTTGTGCTCTGTAGAGACACTCATCACTACTGCAACTCCCAGATGTCTCATCTCCTTCGGCAGTCTGCGATGCGACTTCATCAGATGAAGCAGGAACACTGTCAACAGAGAAGTGCATGTCTCTGATCTCCTCCCACTGAGGTAGAAGCAGACGGGAGGCACGACATAAACTGTGGCTTGTCTTCCTCAACATCTCACTTGAGGCCTGGTCCTGGAACTGATGAACCATCTGGTGGACTACCTTACATTCTGTGATAAGATTCTTCAGTATTCTACCAGAGCTAATAAATATGAAACAGAAAGAAAAAAAGAAGAAAAATAATGAATATCACAAATACTTCTTGATGAGAGACAAAAGTCATTCTTATGGGTTAGTGGTAAAAAAAATGAACTAAACTTTAATTTCAGAACAGCTTTGGAGAGCACGCTAATAGCCTAACTGATTGAATTATCATTGTTTGCTTGACTCAATGCAACGATTTCAAACCAATTTTTCTTAAGGAAAAGGATATCATATACAGTGAAACTTTGTTATAACAAGGTTCTTGGGACCAGAGAAATTATCTCTTTATATCAAAACCTTGTTATATCACGGCCAAAATACAATAAAATACAAAGAGATTGGACCTTGTATATCAGTGCTCTTTATAGCGAGGTTGGACTGTATTGAAATAAGATGCCATCAGTCGGAATACAACAGATAACAATAAGCTTTTTAACTGACAGAGTTACCAGATTATGCAGTGCTCTAAAGAATCATCACAATTTTCATTCCTATAATGAGTTAATGCTTTAAAATATCTTCAAAAATGTCCCTATTTAGAGCAAGTTGTAAAATGATACAGTCAAACCTCGTTATAAAGAGCACTGATATAACGAGATTTCGTTATAACAAGGTAGTTTTCCAGGTCCCATCTCCTTGTATTTTATTGTATTTTGGCCCTGATATAACAAGGTTTCAATATAAAGAGATAATTTCATTGGTCCCAAGGACCTCGTTATAACGAGGTTTGACTGTATTATGTAAACCAATAAATTTGTTCCACTTTACCTGTAAAGATATGGTAGTGAGAGAGCAGCAGACATTTTCCCTTCTTTCTCTTGCTCCCGCACAACATGTTCCATCTCCTTCTGTCCAAATGAGGTCAAAGCCACATCCTTCAGGGTATCAAGATACTCCTGTATCCGTTTCACTGGTTCTTCATTGATGCCTTGGACTTCACCTACAGCACTCTCCGTAGCATCCTCCTGCTTTATGCAAGTCCTTGTCTGCTCTTCATGTTTCTTCCTCCAGACCAGTGACTTGTAGATGAGGAATGGGATATTGTGGGACACCAGCTTCTCATAGAAGAATCTTGATGAGAGTATATCCTTGAGAAGCAAATGAGTTCTGTCTTTGGCAACAGAGTCACTGTTTGCCAGATGGACTAAGGTCTCTATTGAACATTCTGTTGCTATGTAGAAGATGGATGGAATGTGATGAAGGTGAATCATCTCTTGGAAGATTAGGACGATGTTTTCTTCCTCCTGTCTCCGTCTTCGATGTTTCTCAAGTTCCTTAGAGGGAGTCCTTTTACTATCTGAGAAATCCCCGCTGAAACTTGTCCGAGGAGATGACGGAATCCTGGAGGTCCTCGGTGTGGCAGTAGTAGGACTTTTTAAGCTAGATGTTGTTGTTCTCCCAGACGATGGCTTACTATTTGTACTGAAACTTCCTTTTGTAGTCCACACGGCTGTAGGGCTCATACTGGTCTGACAATCCATTGTTACCTCAGATGACTGTCCAGATCCATCATTTGGACTTTCATCTGATTTTGGTAGATTTGTAGAGTCAAACTTCGACAAGGACAATTTTCTTGTAGCTTGGGCCAACAAAGTCCCGCTTTGAGGTCCATCACCCTTCTTTCGTACAGCATCCCTACCAACATCACTTTCAGATTCATCCCAGCTATCACAACTGCATGAACACGAGCTGCAACTGCTACCAGTCTCGGATCCCTCACTCACAACAGGGCTAAAGATTTCTTCAGGGTATGCAAAGAATTTCTGAGGAGACGAGGGGTCATAGAAGTATGATGGGCTGCTTCCTGGGGACGTGGTATCACTCTTTGGTGGGGACATCATGGAAGTGGGGAACTGGTAGGTGGGTTGAGGGACGTGCGGAGGCGACATGCTGTAGTGCGCCCTCGGTGGCGATAGTCCTGCGGCATAATACTTTGACGGAGAGCATCCGGAGTAGTTCTGAAGTGGTGGACTGTCAGGATACCAGTGAGTTGGATACTGAGGTGACAAACCATCTTCACAATCCAGAGTCGATGACTGCGGTGCCATCTTTGGCAGACTCAAGATGTGCTTGTCAGCATCAGCTTCATCTTGGGGATCAGAATCCTCAAGTTCGAGTTTGGATCGCTTGGAAGTATCCCGCTGTCTCTTCCTCTTTCTTTTCCTGTCAGCTTTCTTCTGGGATGAATGTTCTTTGTCAGACGTCTCTGTAAAAAAAACATTTGAAAAAGACACACCATTGAATATTACTGCTCTTTCTTATTTTGTCAGCAAAATACAATTGATCTGAAATTACTTCTTGCAGAGTTACAAGCAAAAATTAGGTTGCATGAGACTAACCATAAAAATACCCAATAATTTGGTAGCATCAAATTACATCTATAGATTCATTCAGATTTCATCAACCATATGAACTCAATGACATCATGAAGTTAAATAAACACACAAAAGTTACGAAATCTGAGACAGATTGAATTTGCAGCAACTCTAATACAAATCTTTCATGACCAGTGCATGAATTAATCCTAAACCATCAAAGACTGAGCTTTAGATGCCCTACTGACTTCTCCGTCATTTGTGCTCGTCTAAATCATATAGAAAAGTAGCATTGCTCTATTTAAAGCCTATTTGAAATTTTTAGATTCACCACAAGAAATGAATTTGTGTACTCACTTTCTTCATCTACTCGCTCACTAAAAGCCTTCACTTTCTTCTGAAGATGTAGAATAAGTATTTTGAGAAGATTCTGGTTTGCAAGCTGTTCCATGGCACTGGCATCAAAGCGGAACTCTGCGATGGCTGCAACCACCAATGCAGAGGGAACACTTGGGAGTGAGTCAACATCGTCACTGATCAGATCAATCAAGAACTGCAGCCCATCCAGCTCAGACATCTTTGCTCTATTCACCGATTCTTGGCAGCAAAGGCAAAGGTACTGTGCACAGCGTTCCCTGACTGACATCTTCACATCTTCGTTCCTTGCTGTTGCTAGGTAGAACTTAACAAAGCCAGCATTCCCAAGGGCTGCTCTGCCGATGTCACTGGACATGAGGTTCCCGATGCATTCCCAGGAGTGGCACTGTACTTCAGGCTTGTGGTGCGAAAGAAGGTCAAAGAGATTGGACAGGCTGTCATTCTCAAGAACAGGATTTGCAGCAGCAACAGGAAGCGATAGGGCGCAACGTAGCTTCCTCCTGTCAAATGGGGCTGTGAGCGCAACAGCAGTCTCTACTGCAAGAAGCACAAGCTTGCTGTCTTTTGACTTGGACTTCTTACAAACAACCCGCAATCCACCACAATCGATGATATTCCACAGAACTGTTTTGTCCTTGCTTGATGAAAATATCTTGAGGATTCGCAGAAGACTATGAGAGCATCCGCTGTCTTCAGTCTCATCCAGGGCCTGGACAAGGATTGGTACGACATCCTCTTCTAAGTTCTCTTCAATGTTGATGTTCTTCGCAAGGTTCGCCAGAGCCCTTGCACACCTGTTCGTTATGCTGACAGACAACTTGCAATAGTACCGGAGGACCGAGGCTAGAAAATGACAGACAAAATAAACTCTCATTAGAAATCACATTTCAAATAATTGCAATAAAGAAAAAAATACACATGCATAAAGAATATATTCTGACTGATAAAAGTCTAGGAATTATGCTGGTCTAATATAACTGTATGGTATAATATTTTAAAAGAAACATACACTGGGTACCGGTATATTGGCTAATTGACTTGCATTTTGATTAAATAATTTTCTTAGTCCTGTCCTGTCAACTTATATTTAAACCCTACTTTGAAAAGTGTACCCTCATTTGCATCAGATGTCTTACAGCTGATGCCTAAAACTTACCAATTATAGAAATTCCACTGCAATCTTTGACCTGGAAAGAAAAAAGTGAAACAAATTATTGATCGAGAACAACACATGATTATTATTTTTTTTGGGAATTTAGGTTATGAATTTTCATGTATCAGAGATTCTTGAAATTACAAAAATATACGACAGCTCAAATTTCTTCTTTTAATTCAAATAATCTAATTAAATGAGACACATAGTTTTCACCAAATATCATATAATTCTATATCTATGTGACATAGATTCTAATGAACACTTTCTTAACTGAGACGAAATGAGTTCTTACTACGTTTTAGAATATTTAGTCATATTGTGCATATTATCTAATTTATGATGTACAGTTATTAATTTATTTGTGTATTGTCTTATATTTCTGTTAATGCAAATCTATCATTCGTTTGCATCCCTCAGCTCAGGGTAAGAGCGAAGAACTTTGCAAACCCTGGACCATGGACGGCCATTAACCACTTCTTACTTTATCCTCTTTCCCCTCTCTTTATTTTACTTTTTTAAACAATTTACTATGATAGTTGATACATTTGTAATTTTCAATCTTGTAAACTTTTGATAGCAAAGTAAATAATGATAGTGATGATAGACAGAAAAATCTATTAGTTGAGCAGTGAAGCAAATAGGTGGGATTTTAAATAACTTTCTGCCAATGAATGCTCTTCCCCGCCCCGCCCATTGAATGGAGCTGGAATCCCACCTTGCTCGAGAGATATCGAGATTTTTTTGGTCTGATGTAATTATCTCATCATTTCTCATGTTCATATTTATCTCTCACACATCTCTCAGATCATCATCAAAAGCATATTATTACCTGCTCTGCAATATGCTTGTCTAAACAACAAGTTGCCAAAACACTGATGGAAAGGTCAATGACCTCTTCCTCTTCAACCTTCTTCTCCAAGATTTCAAGCAACTTGTTTCCTCCGTCCGATGAATAAAACTTCATGAGAAATTCCTTGTAAAATTGTTTGGAATGATGAATCTTCTCCCGAATGTTCTTCAAAGTGTCCTTGATGATTCCTGAGCTCAACTCAATGTTAGGATCGAGTTTGGAGATGAGATTTTCGATAAAAGCAGTTTGTTGCTTTGAATTCAGGGCCGTTGAACCTGCCATGGTGCAGTGCCTGCAGTGGCTGGCTTGAGAAAGATCAACTCAGTTTGTCCGTGTATGTCCAGTGTATTTTGTGTATGGTAGGTCCGCTACGCGTCTACAGAAATATCACCTGACAATAGCAAACTGATCACGTGACCCGGGATTCCTTGACGCTTGTGCTGTGTGTATGCAGTTGAGTATCTGTTTTTCATTTTCTTGAACAAGATCCGGCAAACTGTAACATTTACCCAAGTTGAATATTTGGAATACGGTGAGAAAGCATTTTATCTTTTAATGCACATTATTTTAATGGTAATTAGATCTGACCCTGGATTCCTGGGAGGTGTTTCACCAAGATAATTAGAAAGACTTAAGTTTAACATGTTTAACATGTTTAAGAACGACTTCTTTACGTTCGACTGGTATCACTCAGTTCTTTCGCTGACTGCGCGTAATAGTGTGAACCATTACGCGCAAGAAAGGATACCATTTGAACGTAAAATCGTGCGTAAAGTCTTTCTTATCTTGGTGAAACACTGTCCAGGCATGTTACTTGAAAGCAATAAACTTTAATTTACTTCAAGTTCAGGGACGTACACTCCCTGTTTACATGATGGTTCGTTAATTGTAAAGCTATAAAAAATAGTTTGCCTATTTGATATAATGTGAAAATGAATTGGTTATTTTACTTGCAATAAATTTTATTCTTTACAAAGGCAAAGCCAAATTAGGCTTGAAGCTAACATTTTTTTCATGGATGCTGTAGATTCTATTTTTTAATCTCCAGACTCCAGATACAAGGATATAAAATGGCCGGAGAAATGAAAGGAGAAGCGGCGTTAGTCAAGCATACAGGAGGATGCCACTGTGGGGCAGTGAGGTTTGAAGCGTTTGCTCCAGCAATCATTGATGTATTGGATTGCAAGTAAGTTCTCAATTCTCAAATGTTATCGTTATCAATGTTGCCAACACCATCATGTTCATCTACATCACTTTTCTTGTATAAATTATCTTCATTGGAATTTGGAATCATCATTAGTCTCCTCCTTAGTCCTCATCATCAGTGATTCACCATGATCCTACCATGATTCATCATCATCATTGTCATCATCACCACCACCACCACCGCCATGATAATAATCATCATCATCATTATCATCATCATCATCATCATCATCATCATCATCATTCATTATCATCACCATCATCATCATCATCATCATCATGATCATCATCACCATTATCATCATCATTTTCATCACTGTCATGATCATCATCATCATCATCATTTTCATCACTGTCATCATCATCATCATTCATTATCATCATCATAATTCATTATCATCATCATTATCATCATCATCACCATCATCATCATCATCACCATCATCATCAATCATCATCATTGTAATATCACCGTCATCATTTATCATCATTATTAGTCTTCATCATTATCAACATACCCATCATCACCAATCATCATCTATCATCACTGTTTTCATCATTATCATCATTATCATTGTCACCATCATTGTCTACATATGTATGATCCTCCTCCTCTTCTCTACCTTTTCCTCACCACATTGACTAACATTATCACCACCACCATAATTCACCAATTCTCTCTTCACCACCACTATCATTACCGTCCCTATGAATAATGATAATCATTATCATTATAATCATCATCATCATCATTGTCATCATCATCATCATCATAATCATGATTATCATCATCAACATCTTCATCATCATCATCATCATCATCATCATCATCATCATCATCATCATCAATATTCATCAGTATCAACCTCCTCTTGATGATATTATGTGCATCATCCTTATCATAATCTCCAATTAACATTTGATGTCATCATTGTGATGTCATCATCATTCATTATCAAAGGGTGCTAGATAAGTCTCAAATAAAGTGACCGACTGTGCATTAAATTACAGTTATAATTTTTTTTATTGAAAATTAGATAGTTATCAAGGTCAAAATTTGTTCTTTTCATTTCAGTTGCAGTATCTGTGTAAAGAAACAGAATTTGCACTTCATTGTTCCAAATTCAAAGTTCAAACTTTTGCAGGTAAGACGGCCCTAAAGTTTTTTGGTCAAAATTAATCATCTTCAGTTTATCAAATTTTAGGGGTTAGCTTTTGATGCTCGATAACTCATTTGTGTCCATGTTACTTTTATGTCCTGTATACTGAATTTTCTGTTAATCATAACATCAGTCAGTCAGCTAAAATTGGGTTGTTTTCTTGTTATTTTTTAACACATTGTATATAGAAAATAAGACATAGAAAGCAGTGAATGCCAGAGAAAATTATTTAATGACTTGTCAGTTTTGATTTCACATTTAGGCAAAAAATGTTTTGGGATGCCCTCCAATGCCATTTTGGTCAAAGGCATTGGTCATTAAGATTTGTTTTTAATTTTTGTGACACAATTAAACTTCATAAAGAAAATGAAAAGCAAGAAAAAAGAAAGAAAAGAAAAGAAAAGAAAAAAGAAGTTCAGGTCAGGCCATTTTAAAAGATCAGTTGGTGGATGGCATCCAAACAATTATTCGGAGGGGGGGCTAAAGTGGAGATGGGATCCTAGCTCTTGTTTCCTCAAGATTTCTTAAAGGGAAACCAACCCCTGGGATTACCGTGCTCTCATTGAATGAAGAAAACTCAGATGAACAAACTGTGAAAATTTGAGCAAAATCGGACAACCCGTTCAAAAGTTATGACTTTTCAAAGTCACAGAGATATTATGATCCCTACCGCTCATGGGGATCCGTGCGATCGGCACATTCGACGGAATCCGTGACGTCATGTCGGACAACTCCTCATTCAC
>BQKZ01001907.1:46403-60998 GCA_036244855.1 Temnopleurus reevesii | reverse complement strand
CAGTTCTTTCTTCTCCCTTTTCACGCTCCCTGCCCCTCCCATCCCCCACTCCCTGCCCCTTCCATCCCACACTTCTTTCTTCTCTCTTTCCACGCTCCATGCCTCTCCCATCCCACACTCCTTGCCCCTCCCATTTCACACTCCTTACCCCTCCTATTCTACACCCCGACCCTCCCATTCCATACTCCTTTCCTCTCCCACCTCACGCTCCCTTCCCTTCCCATCTCACACTCTCTGCCTCTCCCACTCCACACTCCCTGCCTCACCTATTCCTCTTTTCAGCCCCTCAAATCCAAAATCTCCCTTAATATTCGAACACCCACTGACCTAACAGCTAAAACGAATGCAAAAATACACCAGCGCACAAAACAAAAGAAACAAATTAACAAAGTAAAATACATCGCCCAAAATTTCATGACAAGCAGATTGCGCCCTCAAGGTATCTGACCGATGTGATATTTGAAAGAACGCCCGACCGGTCAAACTCAATTTGTTTGATATTCGACTGAGCTGACATCGCTTCAATAACACGGCCATATAATTTGCTTTTCCCTTTTGTATTTTCTCTTTTTATTTGAGGGGTGATTTGAGGTTGGGTTGGGTGAATGAAAATGAAATTATGGCGTTTTATAGATACAAACAGGCTATGATTAAGTTCTGAAGGCGTAGTTCGATCCACCTTATAATGTCACTCGCGGTTATGCTCCTCTAGATATGGATACTTGGTTGAGATGGAAGTATGTTATTAGGTCGTAATCATTGTGTCATCTTAATATATTTAGGAAATCTCTTTTTCATGTGATTTATTTCTAATCCTCCCACATTAGGGCCTAATGCAAATTTCGGAATTTCACTTCATACTTGACATTTAAAATATTGCGCTAAAAATATCCGACAGAAAATGCGTCTATATGAAGATGTTGCAGTATGAAATGCTTTCAAAGATTAACTGGTAATGATAACTGAGATGTACATGAGATGAGAGATGACGTCATTCCCTTTTTGCTACGAACCAAGTCTCGTTTTCATGCAATTGTGATGTGGACATTAGGTAACACACTCACGATTAATTACACGCATTGTCTGCGATGTTCATTTCGCAGCATTCTTAAGCCCCGGTCACATAGGACCCCGGAAGCAACACGATTCACCCCGACTCGTTGTTCTGAGACAGTCAACTGTGGATTAACAAAGAGTCGGGGTGAATCGTGTTGCATCCGGGGTCCTATGTGACCGGGGCTTTACTAGATCGATATCATTCCCAAATGACATATCATATTCTAATCTATCCCGTTGTCTCATACACTACCCATAAATTATTATTGGACTCTGAGTTCAAAACATCAATACTCTTTTATTATATTAACCAACATTATTCTCCGCCCCACCTCTCAGTTTGTTTGTTTCGTTAGCTATGTTTTTTTAGATGGCAGATCCTGTTTTTTTTTTTAATTCCCCTAGAATTTCGCCCAAATCGAAGGGCCGTATCCCCCTAAATTCACGCTTTTCTAATTTAAGATGATACGTTGTGAAAAAAGAGAAATATTAAATAGGTCCCCAAAAGCGTGTTCAGAGAAAGACAAATGTCTGAACTAGTCAAATCTGGCTTAAAGCTGGTTATCAAATTCGCAGAAATGTTTTTCCCCATTCGTCCCATTATAGAATGCATTATTTTTGTTGTACTCTTTTGTTTTATTTTCCCACACATTCCTAAATTAATATGTTTGTTATTTGCTTGCAATTGGTCATTTCGACCATCTAACTTTCATTTTTTGAGAGACATTTCATTTGACACAAAAATGAAACAAATTTGACAATCCTGACGTCATTAATGCAAATATTATTCATATTCATCTCATTATAGAATGCAGACATTTTTTAATCGTATAGTATGTATAGTGTACGAATTGGTATCTCCTGACATTATTTTGTTGCATTTTGTCCGCACTTTCCTGAAACCAGAGTATTTTTTTTTTGCAAATAGCCATTTCGAATATCTACTTTTATTTTTGAGAGATATTTCTTATTAAATAAAAGTGAAACAAAATTGACAATCCTGACATCATTCGGATGGTGTGTGCATTTGAATGCATCGAATCAATAAAGTTGTTTGCGACCCGTTATTTAGCTGGGGTCATCTAGCACGTCAAGTCCTCTCTGCCCCATCACCTACCCATCTTACAAACACTCGATAAAATCGATAGGACAGCGCACGTCGGGAGAGCAACACAGCGCCCTCCATACCCCCATCCTCATCCGTGGTCGTGCAATGGTGTTAAGTCTGACTTACACCTTTGCGTTTATTGGCAACGTCTTTTCAGCGTTCATGGCGCTCCGTGATCGCTAGGAGAGCAACACATCGCCCTCCATACCCCAGCCTCACCCGTGGTCATACAATGGTGTTAAGTCTGTGTTACATCTTTGCGTTTTTTAAGAGCGTCTGCTTAGCGTTCATTGCGCCCCGTGAACGCTAGGAGAGCAACACAGCGCCCTCGGTACAGCTTCCTCATCTGTGGTCATACACCCTCATCAACATCATTACAATGGTGTTAAATCTGAGTCACACCTTTGCGTTATTACCAACGTCTGCTCAGCGTTTATGGCGCTCCGTGAACGCCAGGAAAGCCCAGGATAGCGACACAGTGCTCCCATACCCCATCCTCACCCACGGTTATACATACCTCTCATCGACATCATTACAATGGTATTAGGTATGATTCACATATTTGCGTTTATTACCAGCTTCTGCTCAGCGTTTATGAGGCTACATTAACGCCAGGAGCGCAACACAGCGCCCTCCATACCCCATCCTTACCCGTGGTCATACAATGGTGTTAAGTCTGACTTACACCTTTGCGTTTATTGGCAACGACTGCTCAGCGTTCATGGTACTCCGTGAACGCCTGGAGATCCCCACCCGTTGTCATACCCCTCACCGACATCATTACAACGGTGTTAGGTTTGATTCACATCTTTGGGTTTATTACCAACGTCTTATCAGCGTTTATGACGCTCCGTGAACGTCAGGAGAGCCCACAGCGCCTTCCGTATCCCGTCCTCACCCATGGTCATATCCCTCATCAACCATCATTACAATGGTGTTAAGTCTGAGCCACACCTTTGTGTTCTTTAACAACATCTGTTCAGTGTTCATGACGCTCCGTGAACGCCAGGAGAGCAACACAGCGCCCTCCATACCCCATCCTTACCCGTGGTCATACAATGGTGTTAAGTCTGAGCCACACCTTTGTGTTCTTTAACAACATCTGTTCAGTGTTCATGACGCTCCGTGAACGCCAGGAGAGCAACACAGCGCCCTCCATACCCCATCCTCACCCGTTGTCATATATCCCTCATCAACATCATTACAATTGTGTTAAGTCCGATTTACACCGTTGCGTCTAATGCTAGCGTCTGCTCAGCGTTCAGGACGCTCCGTAAACGCTGAAATACGTAGGAAAGCCGCTTACCCGATAATGGAGGCGTTTGACCAGAGCTTGACTTACGCACTTGTTAGCATCAAATGAACGTCGCTCCTCTGTAATTTTGCGTTGTCGGAAGGCTGGGAAGGCGTTTGCCGATAAACGCAAATGTGTGAAGCAGCCTTTAACAACATATATGTGTCTCATTTGCTTCCCTTAACCCCTCCCCCACTCCTTAACTGTTCATGAATAGTGTTGGAACTCAGTCGAGGAGAACAGTGATCAAAGTGATCCCTGGAACTACCTTTGCGTATCAAATGGGTATTGTGCTATAAGACCTCTACACAAATTACCAGTTGAGCTGCCCAACTGAAATATGAATAGATTAATAGATGAATAATTTGATACATGCAAAGACAGATTGTGTTGAATTTAATTACAAAAGTCTGTTCTCCCACGATTTCTGCCCATTCCCTATGCCGCCATCAGCGTCCCCCCCCCCGCCTCCCCCCAAAAAACCCACCCATCAATAATTTACAAGTAACCATCTTTAAAACTGATGTAATATTTCGATTTGCGGAGTTTGGTTATGTTTTATGTTATTATTGAAAATATTTATGTATAAGTTTTTACGAATGTATTATTTTGATTGACGAGTTTTATTATTGTATATGTCCCTGTGCTTTTTATTATGCAGGACCCCTCGTGATACCAACAGCTTGTTGTAAGGGCACCCTGCTAAAATATTGATAGATAGATAAATAAATAGATAAATAAATAATTGTTCATATCCACACCTTTCCTTAGAGATTGAATTTCTTTTAAATGGATGGAAATTACACAATGTGTTTCGCTGATTTATTTGAAATGAGAAACCGAAATTGACAACATTGGAGGACGCAAATTATTTTGCCAAAATGTATTTGGTATATGATTACATCTTCCCGCATCGTAAGCACTGGGCCATGTAGAGTAATCATAATACCAAACATTCCTAAGATTATTATACTGAGATATAATTTCAATCCGACATCACATTACATTTCCTCTTGTTGTTGTTTCAGCCCTTTCTTTACCTTGTGCAATCCTGGAGCTAATATATCCATTCAGAAGATTATATCGATCGCGGGTTAATTGGGCTATAGGATTATTGATGATGGCGGTATTAATGTGACGCCAAATGTCAAGCTTCGGTGAATCGGCAATGAATGACTTTGCAATATTGCAGTACCAGCGGGGATAGAGATGTAAAATTCAATTGAACAAAACAAATTCTTCGGTGTCCAAAAGGAAAATCGTTTGAATTCTATTTTTAGTTGGAAAGAGCCAGTCGGGTTGGCACGGGTTAACCTCGTCAGATAATTATGCAATTGAAAATTATCAGCATATGATTACCTACTATTCTAATGCACAAACACTCGTCGTATTTATGTGCCTTAGAGACAGACTTGGTATTATAATCTGCCGATTTTCGAAGCAAAATACCGAACTCCGTTTCTTTGTATACAATCCTATAAAATATTTCTATCTGCAATATAGAGGCGTTTTATTCTAAGCAATTGGGAAAATCGAACAAAAATCAGATGTCTGTTGATTTACGATTTAAAGTCATACGTCCTAGCAACGTGTACATCGCTCGGAAGGAAAACAATTTTCCCCACCAGGAAATGAACGGCAACTAATTATGCTAATTAATCATGCACACCTTTTTGTATTCAATCTGTTCTTATAATATGCATAAAATCCGTTTCCGGGAGCAATTTTCTTTCTTCCCCTTCACTGGCTCACCGTATCAATTTAGTCACCTGCCGGGTTATTATAAAGCTCCTCATGTGAAACAATCCATAGTAATGTACCATAGGTTATAGCACGCTCGAATGATAAACAAAATAAGAACTCATTAAAGCTTATACTCCTACACCTTCTGAAGCTAGATGAGAAAATATAACATAAGAAAGTGCAGGACGAAACTTTTCAGCTCTGGTTAGCCAATCAGTGAGCAGTATGACTCGCGCATGCGCAGTGAAGATGTGGTCAATGTTGGCGAGCGATAGAAGGAGAGAGCGAAGACGTTCGTCTGCTCAGATGGAAAGTATAAGGCAGACTGGAGGCACGATCGCGCTATTTATTGCCCTACGTGTATTATGTTTATCTGTCTTCAGTGAAACTTCAGGCGTGAGGATTCTCCCAAACAACAACTGGAATTTATTTACACAGTGTGATATTGGTCAATAATTACGGAGACTTACAAACCGCTGCAACTTTTTATCAATGGATTAGAAGGATCGTTACCAATAAATAACCTGCACCAATCGAGCTATTGTAATCGTTGACGGGCTTGACGGCGTCGTGTAGGTTACATTGTTCGATAAGAAAGCTTTTGTGATGAAACTGGGATGCATTTCACTATAATGATTGATATGAATGAGCGATTATTCTGTTGTTGGAGATGAACAATAGTGATCAGATGAATTAAGTCAAGTGTTCTTCGCAGTGACTTGTGAAATCGATTAGTTCTATTGTCTAACGCCACCAGGATAGAAGGTCGATCTATCCACATACCTGGTGCACTTGTTCAAACGCTCATACACGGATTATCAGCAGTGCACGAGACGTATTTATGGAGATTACCACTTTCACCTGTAAGAAGCTGTAGGGTTTACCTAAACGAATAGGATTATCACCAGGTAAGTCAAATATTGTTTAAATATATCCCTTTTATTTGAGCATATGTATCGGCGCTTTGAAGAACGACAAGTTATTGTATTCTTTTGCGACCGCTACACTCTCTTTCTATCTGTTTTGGGAATAAAACCTTATAACTACACTCTTCAGCTCTTGAAACGAACGAGTTGAAATGATTAAAAAAGTAGGTTTTATTTGGAGCAAACTGCAATTCTAGTCAAATTTGTCTATATTCATTTTGGGGTTTGACTGTGTTTAAGTCATTTTAACTGAAAATTAGTACAACAATGATTAGTTCACCAGTTGGCTCCCAGCTAACTGCTCGTCTAATTATATACATTCTTGATTCCAAATATTGTAGTTCAATTGTTGTTTAGGAATACCGCGTATAAGTTCGTTTTTCAGAACTGTACATGAATTTAAATATATTGATAAACCCACCTATTTAGAGCTATAAAATTTGCGTCGTCATATCTAGACCTTCTGGCTTGCAACTTAGTATTATATTGTTGTAACACATCCAGATGTCAAACATAATTGATTTACGATGATAACCAAATTCACATAATATCGTCCGTGTTTCCATATTTATTACGTTTTCTTTTAACGGGGTAGCCCCGTCAGTAATCAAAGTACTGTTCTACCTGGGGGCCTTGTAAAATAGGATATACATGCACATGATATACATTATATACAAACACACATTTACTGTGAAATGTTTCTACATGCATGTCTGGATTTCTTTATTTTCTTTCAAAAATACCCTCTAGCTAACGTCACTTCGTGAAAACACAGACGACACGCGTTTACATTTTTACATTATGAAAAGGTTAAGCCCCGGTCACATAGGACCCCGGAAGCAACACGATTCACCTCGACACGTTGTTCTGAGGCAGTTAAATGTGAATTACCAAAGAGTCGGGATGAATCGTGTTGCTTCCGGGTCCTATGTGACCGGGGCTTAAGTTCTACACTCTACATATTTCATCATTCCTTATCAAGCATGGTATGTTGATGTAAGCTAGGCCTGGATATTGAGAAGTAAACATGAAATATATGAATCTCCGAGAGATTGGATTCTAAGCAATGAGCCGCTTAAATAATAATACTCATAATAAGAATAGTTATATTCCATGTTCCTCTATTTGGAAATGTACATAAATCATTCTAGCAAAAATGTATTGCCATGATAAGAGCGAAATACCGATGTCTATTAGTGCAGTCATATTGTCATATAAGTCATACCAAATCAGAATAGGAGGCCTACAATGTAGCACCAATTGCCACAGATTAGACACAGTATTAAATTAAATTTTGCTGAAGCGCAACAGAGCGGCTTCATTTGTAATGCTACTCACAAACGCACTTCATATGCATATGTATTTACTTACGTACTTATTTATACGTTTATCTAATGATTTAATCTTCATGTAAATAAGACACAAATATATGCATTACAATATATATATATATATACAATATACAATTGTATATATACATATCAATGTATACACATATGTAACAAATGCAATCCTTCAACGCTATGTGGTTTTTTTTTTTATAATAACAATAATAATTTACTCACACTTATAATATTTTAATTGATATTTAAAAACACAGCACTAATATGATAAGTTCATTTCTTTTTACCCGAGTTTAGCCATTAGTGTTTACTACGCGTATTGTGAAGACGGCTCATGAACGATGAACGATATTACAAATGCTATGCCTTTATGTATTGTAAGACATTTATTCTCAATAAGCTGATAAGAAGTAATATTGATACAAACCGTTTCACGAATACGAAAACATCAGTTGCCCTGGAGCGACTCACATCATTCTGCTTGGTATTAAATGTTACGAGCCTAAATTCAGCAATTTTAATAAAAGCTGCTCATGTTCATTGCATGGGCAATCTTTGGCTCCGTCAATCTCTGACAATCAACATGCCTGATCAAAATGATCTTCTGAAACTAGTATCTTGGTGATCTGGTGATATATCGGTACATTTGTATTTCTAATCAGTGCCCTGAGCTGTGATATCAAATAAAAATCTTGGTTATTTACATTGATATATGAGGGAAGATGTTTAGCATCCTGCCTTTTTCTTTTAGTTTTTACTTTCATGGTTTTCATTTTCATCGTAATTTTTCGATTTTAATCTATATTTTATTTATCGAAGCGAATCTCGACAAATTAATCATTGCGCAGTGTTGGGAGGACACATCCATTGGCCAAGAAATGGAAATAATCAACTAATAAGGGGAAATATTCTCTCTTTGATTGAAGGCATTCGAATGGAGTGGTATAATCAAGTGTAATTAATTATACTCCATTATGTATGACGACCAAATTAGATTAAGTTTTTTGTTTCTATTATCGAAAGCTAACGTACGAAAAATTTACTTCCTAATTCATTAGACTTATCCATAATTATCTTCAAAATTGAATAGATGTTGTACATGAATGGACCTCCTACCAGTCAATCTAAGACAAATTATATGACATGCTATATTACAATGATGGATGTAATATGACAATGTGAATCGTTGCATGGGGCGCCACTTGGCCGCTAATTGTATGTTTGCAGCCTCGTATACTTTTAGTACATCATTTTGGTTTGAAAGGAGTTTTCTGCAACGTACCGTACTATCAATGTACCGTATATAGATGTAGATGTATTCGCCAATAATGCTTTCTATGACACTTCTACACGTATCTACCAACCTTCAACCGGCTTTATACTAGCCTGAGTACATAAGAACGCAAAAACAATTGAATTAAACTGGAGGCGCCGTAGTGTAGTGGTTCTGACTCTCGCCTTTCAACCAGAGGGTCGTAGGTTCGAATCCCACCTATGGCGTCAATATCCTTCAGCAAAAAAATCATCCACAGTGTGCTGCACTCGACCCAGGTGAGGTAAAAGGGGACGGCGGGAAGAAATTCATTGTAATGCGGAGCGCCATAATGGTTGCCAGCTAAAGCCGGGTAATAGTGAGTGTAAAGCTTTCAGCGCCATGAGCACCGATAAGGTGGACCTGTGCGCTATCCAAGTAGCCACCATTATTAATATTATTATTAATTAGTTTTGCACAATTAATGATGATAAAGATAATAATAATAACCAGAATAATGATGATAATATCAATAATAGTCATAATAGTTATGATAATGACGATTTTACTACTAATAATAAAATTGTAATGATAATGAAGATGATGATGATGATGATGATGATGATGATGATGATGATAACAATGATAATAATAATAATAAATAATAATAGAAATAATAATGATAACAATAATAATAATAATAATAATAATAATAATAATAATAATAATAATAATAATGATAATGCTAATGAGTCTTATTAACCCAGGGTAGCCGCTTCATTTTTTGTTCTCCCATCTGTCCAGCTGGCCCTGCAATGTTCGAAGCCCGATTTTATGTCACGCATACTTCAATGAAAAGAATCTTGGCGAATTGATTCATTATGTAATTTTTGGCAGATTTCCCTACCAGCAGCATGACCAGAAGATTGCTTAAAGGGGAACTTCACCTAGACATTGATGCGCTGTCAGTGGATGGAAAAAATACAATGATCAGACTGTGAAAAAATGAATACACAATAAATTTTAAAAAAAATCATTCCGAAATGCATGCAGAATCAAAATATCAATATCATACTTGAAGAGAAAAGTAAAATATTGTCTACTTTTCTAGTAAACGAAGAAAATGTGGAATTCTGTGTGCAAAGTAAATGGAGAGTTCTCCATGTTGGCAGCCATTTTGTGCCTCTATGTTGCCAATTTGAGGAGCCCATGAGGGATTTAAATCAAAACTTTAAAAATTCATAACTTTTTAATGGATTGTTGGATTTTGCTCAAAATTCCACAGTTTGATCATTGGATTTTTTCTTCATCCACCGAGAGTACATCAATGTCTGGGTGAAGTTTCCCTTTAATATCAAACCTCATACCAGGTGAATTAACAATGAAAACATCATAAAGGAAGATAATTGAATGATTCTTGTTTGATTAGACGTCTATTGTAGAATCCGGTGTAAACACATTCCAATCTTACCCTCGGCGTAAGAGTGTTTTGGCAGCTTCGGCTTATTTACTATCCTACCACTTAAGTTGATCTGAAGAGCCTTCTGCAGTCTAAAATCTTTGTTTTAGCTAAATGCACCAGAGAACATTTTGGCGCAAATTTAGTCCTACTCCGTTATTAGTAAGCCCCGGTCACATAGGACCCCGGAAGCAATACGATTCACCCCGACTCTTTGTTAATTCACAGTTAACTGCCTTAGAACAACGAGTCGGGGTGAATCGCGCTGCTTCCGGGGTCCTATATGTGACCGGGGCCTAACGCCATGTCATTTTTTCTAAGTAAATTGACAACCATCGATCCAATTATATCATGGAGATACCGCAACCTAAAATAACACATCACGAATTAATGTATCGATTGAGAAAATATATTTATCGCAAAAAAAAATTAAGAATATTTGTATTTCCTTTACTTCTGTTGGTTTGAATGATAAAAACAATCACTAACTTATTGGAAATCCTTCCTCAATTCGTGTGCCTTCTGTGGTTGAGTTTTATTTATCAATGTTTTGATCTGCATATGCCTATATGATATCATTTACCGCTTTAGAAAATTCCGACACGCTTCGTATATAGCACGCAATACCAGCAATATCCTCCGCTAAAATCGGCAACAAGTTATTAAGTATATTGGAAGGGATAGGCCAAGTAACAATTAACCAACACATGGCTCTATAAGCACATTGGCGGGAGACATTCAATTACCGGCGGTACATACAGAGATTCGCTTTTAATGATGCAAGTGACTGATGTGAAACGAACCTTGATGAGGATGGGGAGAAAATGAAGCCCCGTTCAGACTTGGCGATATTCCATCATTGCCAATACATCCGCCAATCTAGTATGCTCTCGCGGGTTTATTAATAAATAAATTGTATGCATACGTCTAAAACTAAGGTTGTTCTTGACAAGCCTAACGCTTGCCCTGTGCTTGCCCGACGTAGCAACAAAATAATGTATGCAAAATAGATTCTAAGCATTCTAGTTCAATTGTTACTCATCCGTCTAAAGGAATACTTCGTAAACTATGGTCGTTGTTAAGAAACGTGTATAAATCTGAATACATCAGTAAACCCGTCTATACTACCAGCTAGTACTAGCCATAAAAAACACAACATCGCTCCGTAATTTTTACCATGGCGCTTTTTAGATTCTTCTTTTGATATTTATACTATATTATTCATAAAAATTTCAAAGTATCAGCGTTATCACCCCCATACCATAAGTTGAAATGGCCCATCCTGTGAGCCGTGCTTGGTTTAATATCACATGTTTTCGATTACTGATTTCAACAATCTCATAGATGAGTGACGATATATTAAGCATGTGTCCTTTATTGTAATGAATGTTTTTATTATCACTTCGCAATAAAATATGATTTGTAAAGCGCTATTCTTCTACGGAATGCAATGCGAATCTTTAAATTTGTATTATTTACATGTTGTTATTTATTTTTAAATTGCATAATCTCATCTTTGACTGACAAAATGTACGCTAAAACATTTATGTTTGGCTTACAAACAACTTTAAAGTCCATAAATTTAAGGATTGTGGTTGCATGTATATGGACCTCCTGGAAAATACTACCAGCTAGGAATATGTACGATAAAATTGGGCGGGGAATTTTTTTAGTATGTAACTGTAGGCCTATATCTTTCCCCACCAAACATCTGAGAAAGTCATTGATAATGTTCCATTTTTGTTATTCAGGTATTATATTTTGATGCAATGTTTTGTAATTACTTGTCCTAAATCTGTGTCTATTCTTTCATCCCCATTCTCTCTCGCAGACTCAATCGAGAAGAACACTTGCTCCTAATTTCAGCATACCGGGCGGATGGATTGTATGGATTTATAGCGCATCTCATTAGAGCCTTTTCGTGGAGTTTGTTACGCGATATGGTTGAGAGGGATTCACAACTGGGGCATGGACATCATTAGCGGTGTTGTGGATCGCCGAACATGCAGCAGCAAGAAACGACTTCAGATTTGCTCCCGACGACGCTAAGCTATGCCACCGATGAGTTCCCGATGTCGGATTATGCGTTTTCGACGGAAGAGCCGCCCGGCGATGTCGCGGACGGGGAGATGCCCATGGTTCAGATGGTCCTTGTCGGACTCGTGCTCGCGCTCATCATCGTCACTTCTATCTTTGGTAACATCTTGGTTTGCGTTGCCGTAGCAACGGAGGATAAACTCCGAAGAACAGGTAACCTGTTTATAGTGTCTCTCGCCATGGCGGATCTACTTGTTTCATTCCTCGTCATGCCATTTGCAATGTTTAATGATCTTCTAGGCATGTGGATATTTAGCCATCGCTTCTGTAACGTGTGGATATCATTCGATATTATGTTCAGTACGGCGTCCATTTTGAATCTGTGCGCCATCAGCGTGGATCGTTACATTCACATCAAAAGACCCTTTAAGTATTATCACTGGATGACGAAACGAATGGTGATAGGTATGATCATGTGTGTATGGGGTATGTCAGCGCTCATTTCATTCATTCCGATTCATTTGGGTTGGCACACGGATGCCTCAGATACTAGTGCATCCTTTAACCCCACATCACACCTGTTCCCCTCCTCCTTAGATGCCTCCAACATCACCAAACCTGACGTGGACACACTGAGCCCTAATTCAATCAGCGTCTCTCAGCTTCAACCCGCTGACACGAACACTGATTACTTCGAGTGTGCTATGATTCTAAACGCCAGGTACGCGGTTGTCTCGTCTTTAATAAGTTTCATCATTCCCTGTTTGATCATGATCAGTATCTACGCCTGCATCTTCAAAGCGGTGAGAGAACGGATGCGGAATGCTCGCCTTGGCCGTCTGGGTAGCAGTAAAAACCATCACCCCGACACGCAGTACCACTGCAACAGTCAGGCGGCCACAGACCATAAAGCCGCTGTTACGTTAGGAATAATCATGGGTGTTTTCCTAATGTGCTGGCTACCGTTCTTCATTTATAACATTGTAGTTCCGCTATGCGCCTCTTGTTTATCGACTCCACTTGCTTTCATAACACTAACCTGGTTGGGCTATTTCAATTCATGTCTCAATCCCGTAATTTACAGTATTTTCAACCGCGATTTTCGAAACGCGTTCAAGAATATTCTCTTTTATCGCATCGGGGGCGTCCTCTGCCGATGCTTGGGCTCCAAGAGACCACATAAGCGGCATCGGGGCCATCATTCGAGTATAACCAAAAGAACAAGACCAAGCGATATTAACGGTCGTGTAAGACTCAACAACACCCATTCTTACGGCTTACGGGCTCATAGAAAAACAAACAATAGTGACGCTTCACTCGAAACAATACGCGAGAAAATATCCCCGACGTGATGCGTTTTAGCCTCACTGAAATGCTATGAAAAATTGGGTCCAATTTGTACAGATTTATTATCACCAGAGTTTATATCTATCATTCTATATCAAATCAAGAGTCTACCTGTGACAAATGTATATAGGTTTATTTCTGTATATATTCAATGCATAGAGGTCGTTTGAGGCCACGTTATTGTGATATATGAAGTGTTGATTTTTATATTGTTCTAACAAGTCTTGTATTTTACCACCGTATGAAGAGCTACGTGAGAAGTCGATGTTTATTAATCTAGTCTCTCCTCGCCGCTGATATACTAATTAAAGTGTCATGCCATATCACTAGGCCGCATCCCCGACCCTTCCTTACATGTCTACTCCCATATCGATCCGAAAAGAATACAAAAATATAAAAGCAAGGCTGCCTGTTGGTCTAAAGTTGGAGACAAAAATCGAACCTCTTCCCTCTGTTGTCCATTATTCTGCATGTAAGATATCCACTTCAAAATAAATCGTTATTTAGGTCAATGCCATCGCCCCGTATCAAGACTACAATAAAATCGACAAAACAAGAAAACGATAAACACGTTAATACAAATGTGTTTCACGAACCAACCCTTGTAACGGAAGTCCAACCTTCTAAAAAGCAAGCGTACGTTATGAGTTTTTGATACTTCCGAGAACTCCTAGCTCATGACATTGTGATCTGTGTAGTGTAAATGTTGAGTAATATGTGTTCATTCACATTTTCCCTGGTAAAATGGTCTTTTACTTAAGATACATCAAAAACGAATTTGACTTTAGACACTTAGATTGGAGAGAAAACATTTTTAAATGTTTACACACTATGAACAAAATGGGGAACAGTCCAAATTCGATGTTCTGTAGCTACCAACATATAACAATTATTTTAGGTTAAGCGTTTCGGGACAATTTCTTACACTATTTGTTTCGAGTTATCGTATTGTTACAGTTTTTATTAGGTTTGGACATCCAAAGGGTAGCGTTGTATGAAGAAAAAGAGGTCCTGACATTGCCACAATAGA
>BQKZ01001907.1:17516-37518 GCA_036244855.1 Temnopleurus reevesii | reverse complement strand
AGAGAAGATATATTTTATGCACATTTAATAGTAAAAATGAACTGTGATTATCACTAAATACTCCCAATACTACAGTTTCTAAAACTGCTATACTTGTCCTTATTACTTATATGTTCTTCCAAAGTGCGACAAGAAGTATTTCTACTTGTACGAATGAAACGACTCGGAATACTCGGACTTCTTCTACGACTACGACTACGACTACTTAAAAATGATAATAATGTCTTATTTACCCAGGGTAGCCACATTCAGCTGTAAGTTAGCTGCTCTTCCAGCGGGCCCTGCATAACATAAAGCTATTATTACCCTTCTCCTTTCTTAAATGCCGAGCGCCTGGCAAGAAGGCAGATGGTCCCATTTGTATAATGTCTTTGGTATGACCCGGCCGGGGGATCGAACCCACGACCTTCCGTTCATGGGGCAGACACTCTACCACTGAGCCACTTCTACTACTACTACTACTACTACTACTACTACTACTACTACTGAGCAACAGTTTCTTATACTTCTACTGCTACTACTACTGCTTCTACTACTATTACTACGACTACTACTTCTACAAATAATACTAATACTATACGACTACTATTTGTGTATACTTTTGTATCTAATATGATTTGTATTATGTTCTTACTACTACTAGAACAACTAGACTGCAACTTTGCATGTCTTATCCTCGTACCGCTTTTACTACTACTACTACTACTACTACTACTACTACTACTACTACTACTACTACTAATAATAATAATACTACTACAATTACTAATACTACTGCTGCTACAACTGCTACCATGTTTTAAACTACTATTAAATGCTACGATTTCTACTCTGAATACTGCTACTAATACTGTTACTGCTCTAAATATCATTACCTCTGTTTCTACTACTACTGTCACCTCTCCTACTTGTACCCTTACAAATAATTGATACTCATACCCCTATTACCATCTAATACTACTAGTTTACTACTACTTGTAACAATAGTAGTAATTTTACTCAGACTACTGCTTCGGCTGCTGTTCATGATGCAATTATCATTACATTTTGTTTTACATCAGTATCACGACATCGACCTATACTATTATATTATTTATATTACCTCTATCATTACTATTACTATTACTAATTCTAATATTACTATCTCTACTACTACTACTACTACTACTACGACTATTATTACTACTTCGACGACTGCTACTATGAATACTACAACTACAACAACTGCTTCTACTACTACTACTACTATTACTCTGCTACTATTACTACTACTACTACTACTACTACTACTACTACTACTACTACTACTACTATATTGCTACTCGTTATCACGATTTTACTTATTTTACCACTATGACTTGTATAACAAACTTTTACGACGATGAAAGCGACAATTTTCAATATTACCTTTCCATAACGAATACCGGTACTACACACCTACTTCCACTTCACTCACTTCCAACATAGTGTCCCCGATTCACAAGTAAGGGCCGACTCACACTTTTGCCTTTTTACCCTGCGTCGACAAAACGTTTTTTTTTTTTTTTTTTTTTTAATTGAAAACGCTCCATGGACGAACGAATACGCGGGTCATACGGTGGACTTGCTCCTTGAACGCAAGCCGAACATCAGCCTACCGTCTGATCAGCGTATACTGGGCACTCAGGGAGCGGTTTTCATTTTCAAACAGCACGACGCAGGCTAAAAACACAAAGGTGTGAATCAGCCTTAAGAGATTGAGGGAGAAACTTGCAGAGGGATAGGGGTGCAAAAGATGCTTAATTAGTTATGAGATGTTGCAAAATGTAGGTCTACCCGTCACATTTGTTCCTCGCGCCAACATTTAGCGTCACTGGATGACTGAATTCGAACCATGTGTTATTGCAGGTGACTTCGATAGACAGCATTGAATTACAGGGGAAAACCAAAACGCCTATTTTCACATTGAATACTTCGGTGCCATTTAAATGGATATATAAAATATTGAAAGCCGAACTTAAGTGACACCCTTTTTTTATAATTCTTTTAACATCCGAAATTCCGACGGTTCAGAGAACATGGAGAAGGGGGTGTCCAGTTACGTTACCCTCACACGTCCACATTTTTTTTCTTTAATTTTGTTTCCAGGAAATTTTTGCCCCCCCCCCCCACACACACACACACATACGATATCATGCAGCAGCTATGTCGCTGAGTGGACATTGACACGCGATGAATCCATTATAGATGACATTGATCCTTCTATCAAGTGCATTATTACGTGACTTATAATAATGAACTATGAATTTTAACCTTTATTCAACAATTTTCATTCATCAAATTTCCTCAATTTCCATTTGCTTGCTCCAAGAGAATACCCCATATTCCCAGAAGTGTGCGCAATTTCCATTGACTTATCTAAATGCAATGTTGATTTTATGAATTCACTTCCTCGGGGCCCGGCGTCAGGTTTCACCTCATCACATTGGGAAGCATGATTTGATATATTGGCTGAATTCAATTTTCCCGCAATCAACCAATATTCTCCTCAATGATGAGGTATTTATTCATGATTCCAGATAATGAAATACGACCCGTAGATCGAGTCATATAAATGGTTTCCGCCCCTTGGGAAATGATTTAAAGCATTATTGATTAATAATATTCCATTCAGAGCTCGAATGTTCTTGATAATGTTGCGTCGGGGTGTTCATGAGCATTTTCATGACGGTTTTGTGGAAGTTAGGTATAAAACGACATCACAATCAAATATCCTGGAATTCTTCAAAATGTGAAATGAGGATGAGAGAATTAATCTTCGTGATACTGACTCTTGTCTTTCGACCAAAGGACAGGGGTTCGAGTCCCATCCATGGTGCTACTTTCCTTCGGCAGGCGAATTACCCATATTGTGCTGTACCTAACCCATGCGTGATAAATGGTCATTGTGCGATACTGTACGCCGGGCTAAATCAAAGATAATAATAGTTTTGCAGAGTGGATTCGTTCTCTCGGGCATGCATGTCATCAACATTAGTATTTTTTCTCATGCAGCAAAATGGAAAATAATGAACAATGCATATCGACTAATTCTATTCCTATATAACATTGAGGTTTGAACATAGCCATGAACATTTTTTTTTCGATTACACACATTAACTTTAATATGTAATGTTACAGATTTGATTGACACGTATGAATATTCTAGGCTCGTAAAAAAACATTTCATTCTAATTCGACTTACGGAAGAAAATATATGTTGCATGTCACGGCAGACTATCAATTAAAATCATAAAAACATAAACACCAATCGTTTGTAACGAATCTTAGCCTAATTCTATTTGGAAAGAATAGCATGTATGTATGATTTGTTTCTCCTACTTTGTCAACACTGATATGGGTCAACATAAATATACCCGAGTTAAGAAGGAGACTACACTTGATTAATGAAAACATGCAATTGCGAGGCACATTATTATTGCTTGCTGAAGCAGAGAAACCTGGAGCCCTCTCACAATCAGATCCTGAGTCTCATAATTGATGGCATGTTCTAAATTTTACTTGTTGGCAAACCTGTTCAAGATAAATGTTAATTATCTTTAAGCCTAGTCACATAGAAGTCCAGATTCAAGACGATTCAACACGACTCTTTGTTCATATAACAGTTTTACTGACCCTAAACAGAGATTCGTGTTGAATCGTGTTGCTTCGAGGCTTCTATGTGACTGGGTCTTGTTGGGGAAAATTATGAATTCCTCGTTAAATTTACTTAGACTGGTATAATGCAATGCCTTTAACAAGAATGAGTTCGGCATTACCAGTTACATGGTAATATTGGTTAAAACTGAATATGGTTAATTTCAATTTCAATATGTGATTTGCATTACCAGTAATTTGTATTACCAGTATTACACCCATAGAGGGATTCTTAATGACAATAACAATAACAATGCATAGTAAGAAAGTAAATGCTTGGACAAGTAGTACCAAAATTGATCATAAGGTAAGCAAATTAAAGAAAACAGCAGAGGTCCAAAAAGTAGGACGAGTGTAGTGTTTCAATTCTTATTTTGTTACATGGAGCAAATGTCCATTGTAACAAAATTGATTCTTCAATTTCTGTTTCACTCTGTTTTGCTAACATGCTTGAATATGTGTATGAATCTCCTTTGATTATGTGTCTAAGAGGGTGTTGTTCAAAATCAACTGCAAATCAATTGCAACTTTAAAGATTGGAACGCGCATGTTCATTCGCGCGCGGTATGCGCATTTAACAAGACGCACATGAAACGCTGATCTTGATTGGCGCGTTCAGATCAACTTCAACTTGCGACCAATTGCAACTTTTGAGCAACACCCCCTTATGGTTCTTTTTTATATTGCACCTTGTTTTTCTATTCAACCCATGTAACGGGAATCGGATTTTGGATGTATGATACTGCCCAAATATATTTATTGTATTATCGTTGTTTTCAAAATGATAAATTCTCATTCCTTAAACTCTATTTTGTTTTGTAGCTTTTATAAATTTATTCATACTCGAGAAGCTACAGAAATATGTAGTTCTTGCAACACGATGTGAGTAAACGCTTTTAGATTATGTCTATTTTGTATAATAAGTAATATGTTTTTGTCCTATCATTTTTGTTTCTTTCACATGTATCATGTGTACTGAGATACATCGTTAAAAGGTGTAATAATATATGTAGATTCACATATAAAATGTCACAATATTTCATTAAATCAATTTCTAATATTTATTCTTATCTTAGTGTGGAGATGAGAGGCTTTGATAATTAAAATCTGAAATACATCGATACCTGTTTATTTGATTTTTTTATGTACCCATGCGTATCTTGCCTTTGTTGGATTGTAATGAAAGGAAAATGTGTTCTAATCCGGACGGTATTTCACCAAGAACGCCTGGTGTCGGTTCTTGCGCTCAAGAACGGATACTTGTCGGCCTTAAAGTTCTTCTTCATGTCGTTCTTAAATCTTTCTTATCTTGGTGAAACACCATTCCGGGATACCAACTGAGGAGAGGGGAAAGAAACGCATAGAGTGCAAATGGCAAATTGCTAATATTGCTATTGTATGCGTATAGGTGTGTGAGTGTGTTTATGTGTGTGTGTGTTTTAAAGTGCGGGTATGTGTATGTGTGAGCGGTCTGTGTGTATTAAAATGCGTGTATGTGTAAGTGTGGTTTGACTATGCTTGGAGTGTGCGTATGCATGTGCGTGATTGTGCTGAAGAGAGGGAAATTGTATGTGTATATGTGGATGTGTGTGCGTGTGCGTACACATGCGTAACATGTATGTGTAACATGTGGATGTATATGGTGGTATTTGATAATTTGAGTACGTGCGATGTGTGTGTTGAGCTAATATGCCTTTGGTGTCGAGAGATTCAAGTGACACACTTAACCAAAATCATTTTGATTACCCAAAGTGTGTCATATTAGATCAGAGATTACTTTTATTGTCTATTAAGAAAAGTCTTTCCATCGCTAAAGTATAGCATGTGATAGAGTAAACAGTATAGGAAACAAATGTAATATCAATACTATTACAAATTGAAATCTATATTTTGGGCATCACGGAACAGTGCAATGAACCTGAAATTAAATTGTCCACAATAATAGGGTGGGTGAGGGTAAAAGATCTACACATGTGCACACACATGTTGTAAAACGTTCCAATCAAAAAGCGATGTGCGTTTGCTTTTTTATGTAGTTAACACCCAATTTTATTACCCGAAATGTAAATTCTTTTTGCTCTATCCTCATGAATGTTGAACGCCAGTAGCAACTCCTATCTTTAAAAAGTACTTTGGTTATGACATTATGCTGTTGCCGGAAATCAGGGCCTCCCGGTTGTGAGGCGCGCGCTCTGCTGATTTAACGAACACTTTCTCTCGCTGTCTGTCTGTCTGTCACTCTCACTCTCTCTCTCTTTCTCTTTCCCTCTCTCTCTCTTTCTCTCTCTCTGTTCCTCCCCTCTCTACCCCTCCTCCCTCCCCCTCTCTCTCCCTCTCTCTCTTTCCCCCTCTCCCTCTCTCTCTCTCCAATCTCTCTCTCATTCTGCTTCCCCCTCTCTCTACCCTTCCCTCTCCCCCTCTCTCCCTCTCTCTCTCTCGCTCTCCCCCTCTTTATCCTTCTCTCTCTCTCTCTCTCTCTCTCTCTTCATATCCCAGTCTTTCACCTCCATTTACGCTTATCTACCCTGTCTCATCCAATCGTTAACATTCAATTTAAGTTCATGTTTTGCCAGCTCAATAACCCGAAGCTCCAAGCGAATGAATGAAAGATGAATTTCATTATTACCATAAACTAATAACATAAGCACAATCTGAGCCTCAACCATGCTGATTCGTGACCCAGATTCGTTTGTATATGATATATACAAAGGCAAGATATCATTACGAAGTGACAAGCATAAGATGTGTCTTTTCCAGAAAGCTGGTCGCGCGGGAGGGGATTTTCAAAGACAGAATACGGCAAAAACATATTTTTTAGAAATTATTACCTCATTATTTCACGTATTGATACCACATAAATAATAAGGTATTGATAGAAGACACAATGAACTTGAAATCAATAGGCCAGTTTACAAGTATATTCAAGTTTTTGAGTGTTTTTTTTTTGCCAACGAAAGTATTTACGCAGTTCTTAGAATCGAGTTAGCATATATTACTTGTTGCTATCTCGGGCAAACCTCGGGCAAGCTTTAGGGTTGTCAAGAAAAAAATCCTTTATTCTGGAGGTATGCATAAAATTTGCATCTATTAGTAACCTGCTTTCCTCCTTTTTCAACTGGTTCTTTCTAAATAATATCGTGCCCTGACTTTGTGGAACCGCGCCCAGGTTTTCCCTTTCATTGTAAAGAGCGCGCCGCCCCGTCTGAGGCGTGCTTTCAGTTTAGAAACGGAATGGACAAGCACGTATGTTGCTCTAGTTATGCCAAATTGTATCCTTTCCCAACATTCTATTTCTTTTCTACAATACATAATAGAAAAGAACAAATCAATATTTTAGTTTTCTAGTTTACTTTAGCGTAATAATGGTTTCTATAGAAATAAGCTTAAACAAATATATACATTTCTCATTAAAAATCCCCAGAGCCCTCTTGTTGATGATTTCATCAAGTGTCGATACTACATGGCAGCCTTAGCGAAAGAGAAATTTCGACATAACTTTTCCAAGGGCATCCTATTGGAATGTGCATTCATCTTATTGAAGGGGGAAAATACACTTACTGCAATTCGTCACCGATATTACGAACTGGCCTACAACGAGGGTGGTTGCACAAACCTTTAGTAGCAATGCAATTGAAATAAACGCTAGTGAAATAACGTGAATTTAAGTGGTATGCCATTGTACTTAGCGCTATGTCGGGGTTTCTACGTGTTCAAGCAGCGCCCCCGTAATTAGAGGCCGGTTCGTGAAAACGCTGACGAATTGTAATCACTCCGTGGAAAAGAGGAGAATCGTGCTATTTGCAAATTCCAAAGTTATTAATTCAATGGAAACATTTTAAACGCATATTCAAATATTACATCGGCTTATTCGGTTGGATGAGCCTTGTAATCCATGGGTCAAAATACTCATCAATATAATCATATTTTCAACATAGAATAAAATGAAGTAAAATAAAAATTATATGAAAATCAAAAAGATATAATTCATCAAAAGGAACGACTTTAAATCAATTAAAAATAACATAATTATGAACAGAAATAGAAGCAGATAAATCAGAAAAAACAAATCTACATTTGTAATTTTGAGGTAATAGTCATGAATGAACAAAGGTTTTTTTTTTTACCTTTATTCTTTTTCTATTTCCTCGAACAGTGAGGTAACACCGAAAAAAGAGGTACCTCTGTTGAAAGGAAATCGTTTTCCAGACCAGCTTGTCCATTCTATTTTCAAACTTCATTTAAAAAAAGAAATTTCCTCAGTTTGACCACCATGACAAGCAGCTAATCTATTCTAGACCTAGGCGGTGTTTCATCAAATCTTTCTTAAAGTTACGTACGACTTTAAGTTCGACTGGTATCAATTATTGCACTTAATGCGCGCACTAATAAGGGATCATTACACACAAGAAGGGATACCAGTCGAACGTAAAGTCGTGCGTAAAGTCTTTCTTATCTTGGTGAACCACCTCCCTGGGCGGTGTTTCACCTACGGTACAATTTATGTAAATATTTTTCAACTGATGTACGGGGGTAAAAATTTCAATCTCCTCGAATGTGTGGATATTCCTTTCTATGTTCGAAATATTATCGGTTTAATTCATGGCGTATATATGCTTTTTGGGCGTGGATCCGAATTTTTCTCCCCTTGATAAGACGGGAAAGGGAGCAAAATGTTGACGAAACAGGAGGATTTTTTTTTTTTGCTTTTTTTTTTTTGCTTTTCGGGCCCTCTAGGAAGGGGACTCCAACATCGACAACCGGTCGCTCCCGGGTTTTAAAAGCATGGATACGCTACATCGGTAATATAAGGCGGTAAATTCAGAATGCAGGTCTGTGCTCAAGCCCCATTTGCATTAGCCAGGAAACTAATCATACAAAAACATGCTTTCGCAGACTGAGCGAGTGCGTCCAATATATATGTTAGTAAAACAAAGCTTGAAATCTCATTAAGACTTTCAATCAATCAATCCCGATCGGGGTGACCTAATTGCCAGGAGATGCAGGTTGAGAAATGTATATACAAGAACGTAAATGCTGATAAGTAGCTCAGTATAATTCTCATATACATTTTAAAATGGGTGCAACTTTGCACATTTAATCGTGCGAAGTAATCCAACACAAAGAGCACCTTTCAGGGTGCAATATTGCAACTTTTTTTTCATACTTTACAAAAAAAAACGTATTTAAAAATGCGTCCGTCATGGGGTTCGAAACAGGACCATTGAGGTGCGCCTTAATCAAGGTCAGACGTTCTACCGACTGAGCTGTGCATTCCTTCTTATTTTAGCAATGGACATTAAAATACGAGAAATGTTGTTAGTCATGATAAGATAATTTGATATCTCTTCAAGGGAAATTAATTGTCATCCTTCACGTATACGGCGTGTATGTTTGATGTTTTATAAATCTGTCCATCGATCGGAAGCAGCGAGCAGCTCAGTCGATAGAGCGTTTGGCTTGAAATGTAAAAAAAATTCTCATGCATGGCTTAGGGTCGAACCCCACTGCTGTCGCTAATTTAAGATATATTGTAAAATTTTGCAAACTATGGAAAATGAGCAATATTACATCTCTGTGGGGAAAAATGCAATATTACATCCAGCAGGGTTCTCCCGGTGTTACATGGTGTAATATCTTAACTTTTTTCTAACTGTGTAATTATTGCATAATGGGACGCATCCGCGCTCTCTCCATGCGTGCCCACTGAGCTGTGACGACCGAAATCACGCGCGCTGAAAGGGCGCTCGAAGAATAGACGCATGCGTGCATATGAGGCTAGTCTGCAATCTTCTGTGCACCATAGAAAATACAACGTGCCTTAAAGGCTACCTTAACCACTCTTATCTAAGAGCATAACGAGCTGCTTTAGCACTTTATGCAATCTCTTTCAGTCCAAAGGCACGGCTGTAGTTCGATCGAACGAACTGCCGAATAGGTGAGTGTGATCTAAATATTTTGGTGACTGGTTGTTAGACAAAACAAAAACAAAAACAACTGGCAACGAGTACCCAATTCTATATATAAACATAAAAATATTATTTGCTTTTAAAAGATAAAATTTTAACTATTTGCGACTCGTGTATTAATTTGGTAAACTTGATTATACTTTCAAAGAAGAGGGGCGAATCACATCGGTGACGTTAATTTCCTTCTGCAAGAAATGTATCCACATAGTGTTGCACTCGACCCAGGTGAGGTAAATTAGGACGGCAGGAAGAAATTCCTTGTAGTGCGAAGCGCCGTATAATGGTTGCCAGCTTAAGCCGGATAATAGTGAGTGTAAAGGTTTCAGCGTCATCGAGCCCAGATAAGGTGGACCTGTGTGTTATACAAGTAGCCACCATTACTATTATTATTATCATTTACTTGAAGATTTTAGTCAGGCGATTTAAATAGAATAAAATTTAATTTCATTCGCCACAAATTCCAGTATCATAATGCCTACCATATTTTCTACCCTCTGCAAGAAATAGGAAGCCCTTGACATTAAAAAAATTAGATACACATGTTATCTAATTATTCTGATTTTCATATAGAAGGGTTATATGATTGATCTTCTTAAATTATTTACGGATCTCCAGGCAGTGGACTCGATAAAATTATATACCCTCACAATGGGCAGAGTGGATGAAGAAATTGGACAAAATTAATAAGTCATATTCAAGCCTTCATAATAGCTTTGGAAAACAAAATCATTTATATGTCCTCTATTTCTGCAAAGGCGTGGCAGCTGTTTAATTGGAAACCTGAACTCTTATGTGTATTCAAGCTTTGGTGAAGGATTGAATGAGAATTGTTCATCTTGCCCAACATACTTGTCCGTTCTGCTCATAGTGGTCTCTGCGTTCTGAATGTAAGACAAACAATGGTTTCGTAATCAAGGTCATGTATGAGATGAATTTGCGTGCTAGATTGAACATATTGATATCGGATCACCGTCTAAAGTCTGAAGCACACATTTGAGTTATTAACCAACCTGGCGTAAATTGAATAAATTTTAGCATGAGATGAAATATGAGCAGAAATGAGGAGGTGACGCTTGGCTAGCTTTAAGTACGTTTGGCTTACATGCGCTGGACTTATATAATAATAACAACGATAATAATGAATTGTTTTTATATGGTACTTATCAACTCTACATGAGAATTCCCTTAGCGCTCTCCAATTGCAGCATTATCAACCTGGCTTTAGCAGTGCAGCTACTAGGCGCATAAGCCTTTTTAAGAAATAAATTCCTACCAGGTACCCATTCACCTCACCTGGGTTGAGTGCGGCATAATATGGATACATTTCTTGCTGTAGGAAATTAACGCTATGGGTGGGACTCGAACCTACGACCCTCTGGTTGAAAGACGAGAGTCAGTCCACTACATTACATAATCATACGTAAATTGAATGTATTTTTACTGCACGGCCCCATTGAAAAACAGCATGTGCTGAACTGGGTTTTTAACCGTGTTTAGATAAATGTATCAAATCAAATCAAATCAAACTGTCAGCCAAGCGTTTTCATTGCTAATTTAAGCGCATAGGGACTAGACAATGCATTAAATTTATGCTGAGAATACGATGCTAATTAACGCATATGTGTGAACGAGCCCTTAGTAATCGTCTGAAAGACGTATGGAGATGGAGGGAGATGAGGACTGGTTAGAATTGATTTATTGAGTAACCAGAGCAACGGTTTGAGGGAGATTTTATTTAAGAGGATGAATGAACGAAAAACATGAAAACATGCTATCTTGACAATTGGTGATAAAAGCGAAGTGCGGTATATAGGAACAAAACTCTCCATTGATATTGATGTGGGAAGACTGAAGAAGGAGGAGATGTTATCATAAAAGGAGAAGTTGAATACAAACATGAAATTAATTGATTAATATTGAGTGAGAGAGAGAAAGATTGTGTATATGTGCACATTTCAAATAGTTTCATGTGTGCGCGGTAATTGTGTGTGCGTGTGTGTGTGTGTGTGTGTGTGAGTTTGTATTATGTTTTTATTATTTACACTAAACGGGTGACAACCTGAGTATCTATTTCCTTTCACGTTCAGTTCAATTCCGTCGAGTTAAATTCATTTATTTAAATTCAGTTGGTGAAAAGGGGCTTTCAGCTGGGCTAGCTGTTCTTCAGCATGTCCTTATATGCAGAAAATAAGATACAGATAAAGAAATAAATACATTTATTTATTGATTAATATTTTAGCAGGATGCCCTCACAACAAGGTGTTGGTATTGCGAGGTGTCCTGCAAAATAAAAAGTACATGAACATAAATTATACAAAAACAAAACTCGGCAATCAAAATGATATATTAGTAAAAACCTATCTAATATAAATAAGTTTACTAATATCATAAGAAATAACACAAATCCGCGAAATGAAATAGTACATCAGTTAAAACAAAAACATAAACCTAGCAAAATAAGCATAAACATACACATACAGAGTAAAAGAACAATACACAAACAATGCCATTCTGTTGAAATTTCAGACAGAAAGAGAAGACAATTTCAGATGAGTCATAATAATTATATGAATATGCAGTATATTTAGTTGTCGTGGTCTAGTGGTTGTGTCCTTTGACTCCAATCACAGAACTCCGGGTTCGAATACCGTTAGCACTTATTCACTTTCGCGAAAAAAGTATTCACACTAGCTACTCCTACCCTGGTACAATTTGATCTCAAATGGAAAATATAATCAGTTTCTATGCTAGCTTGTTTGCTACCTCCCATCACCCTCCTTTTTGCAGTCTTATATAGCTGGCATGTTCAGCTAAAAAAATACTCACTAAAGGGGCCCTCTAAAATTACATCAACTATACCAGCCCAAACATAACAAATTTCAACTGCAAGAACATCATAATATTGACACTAGGACCGTCTTATGTCTTTCGTCTAATCACCCCATGTGATTCACATTTGAACATTAACATGATGACGTATCATCCACCTCCATCACCCTCTTAACATGAATCAGTGAGCGTTCGTTGACCTAACATTTCAACATCCTCACATCGCATCGTGGGGAAAAAAATTGTAATCGATCTGTAGCCCCATGCANGACGCTTGGCTAGCTTTAAGTACGTTTGGCTTACATGCGCTGGATATACTAATAATAACGATAATGATGAATGGCTTTTATATAGCGCTTATCAACTCTACATGAGAATTCCCTTAGCGCTCTCCAATTGCAGCATTATTAATCTGGCTTTAGCAGTGCAGCTACTAGGCGCATAAGTTTTCTCAAGGAATAAATTCGAACTAGGTACCCATTCACCTCACCTTGGTTGAGTGCAACATAATGCTGAAGGAAATATGGGACGCCATGGATGGGACTCGAACCTACGACCTCTGGTTGAAAGACGAGAGTCAGACATCTACACACATACATATACGTAACTGTCAGCCAAGCGTCCTCATAATCTATTTCAGCGCATATGGACGTTACATCGTATTCAGCGGATATGTACTTTATATTATATTAAATTTACGCTGGGAATACGATGCTAATTACCGCAAATGTGTGAATGGGCCCTTAGTAATCGCCTGAAAGACGTATGGAGATGGAGGGAGATGAGGACTGGTTAGAATTGATTTATTGAGTAACCAGAGCAACGGTTTGAGGGAGATTTTATTTAAGAGGATGAATGAACGAAAAACATGAAAACATGCTATCTTGACAATTGGTGATAAAAGCGAAGTGCGGTATATAGGAACAAAACTCTCCATTGATATTGATGTGGGAAGACTGAAGAAGGAGGAGATGTTATCATAAAAGGAGAAGTTGAATACAAACATGAAATTAATTGATTAATATTGAGTGAGAGAGAGAAAGATTGTGTATATGTGCACATTTCAAATAGTTTCATGTGTGCGCGGTAATTGTGTGTGCGTGTGTGTGTGTGTGTGTGTGTGAGTTTGTATTATGTTTTTATTATTTACACTAAACGGGTGACAACCTGAGTATCTATTTCCTTTCACGTTCAGTTCTATTCCGTCGAGTTAAATTCATTTATTTAAATTCAGTTGGTGAAAAGGGGCTTTCAGCTGGGCTAGCTGTTCTTCAGCATGTCCTTATATGCAGAAAATAAGATACAGATAAAGAAATAAATACATTTATTTATTGATTAATATTTTAGCAGGATGCCCTCACAACAAGGTGTTGGTATTGCGAGGTGTCCTGCAAAATAAAAAGTACATGAACATAAATTATACAAAAACAAAACTCGGCAATCAAAATGATATATTAGTAAAAACCTATCTAATATAAATAAGTTTACTAATATCATAAGAAATAACACAAATCCGCGAAATGAAATAGTACATCAGTTAAAACAAAAACATAAACCTAGCAAAATAAGCATAAACATACACATACAGAGTAAAAGAACAATACACAAACAATGCCATTCTGTTGAAATTTCAGACAGAAAGAGAAGACAATTTCAGATGAGTCATAATAATTATATGAATATGCAGTATATTTAGTTGTCGTGGTCTAGTGGTTGTGTCCTTTGACTCCAATCACAGAACTCCGGGTTCGAATACCGTTAGCACTTATTCACTTTCGCGAAAAAAGTATTCACACTAGCTACTCCTACCCTGGTACAATTTGATCTCAAATGGAAAATATAATCAGTTTCTATGCTAGCTTGTTTGCTACCTCCCATCACCCTCCTTTTTGCAGTCTTATATAGCTGGCATGTTCAGCTAAAAAAATACTCACTAAAGGGGCCCTCTAAAATTACATCAACTATACCAGCCCAAACATAACAAATTTCAACTGCAAGAACATCATAATATTGACACTAGGACCGTCTTATGTCTTTCGTCTAATCACCCCATGTGATTCACATTTGAACATTAACATGATGACGTATCATCCACCTCCATCACCCTCTTAACATGAATCAGTGAGCGTTCGTTGACCTAACATTTCAACATCCTCACATCGCATCGTGGGGAAAAAAATTGTAATCGATCTGTAGCCCCATGCAGATGTGATTCTTCTTGTGACGAAAAAGAGTGAGTTGTATCTTGAGGTAAACATCCAGCCGAAGTCATCAGGAATCGATTTTGAAGAGAGAAAGTGATGAGGAAACGACAATAAAACTCGGAGGGGTGGGTAATATCTAATTTGCTGCCACCTGTCCGTTGTGACCGGTTGCTTTATTAACGTGTGGGTGCGTTGATGAGAGCTCTCAGCGAAATTAAACCGGAGGAAAAAATGGTCTAAAGGCAGATGGAGCTGGAAGAGGTGTTGTGAAGTTTGTACAGAGGAAGAGATAAAAAAAATGACCAGATTTCATTAAGCTGATGTTGAATTGCAATGAATCAAAAGTTCAATAATGCGATTGCTGTGCTGATGTTTTTTTACCGACTTTACAAATCATATTTCTCACCATACAGTAAAAAATGCCAGACACGAGCATTAGTTCTGACGAAAATACATAAACATGTGCATAAGTCATATCCAAATTATTTTCTTTCTTTTTCAAACGCAAAATTTCCCGTCATAGACGATATTGTGTCAAAATCATCATTTTCCTGCAGTCTTGATGATTACCTTTTAATGATGGTGGGCAAAAATTGTATTTCCAATATGTTCAATTTCTTTTTTATTTGATGGGAATTTGATTTGATTTGATTTCATTTCATTTATTCGTCAGTAGCGACATACATGACAAAATAACCATACCATAACAGCCGACAAGTCTTATTTCCATTGGGGTCCACACGTGTATTACATTAAAATACAATATACCCCCTCCTTGTTTATCCCAGTTCTTCGTCCCTTCTGCTCACTGCGATTCACATTTGTCATAAATATTAAGAATAATGTATTGAATGATATACATTGGTCATGTGATACGGCTGTGTGTAAGCTCCGCGGCAGGTGTTCCATGTATGTAAGCATTTCCGGGAGAAAATCTAAAGGATATCGAGGTGGATTACAAAGCCGAACATTATTCTCCCTGGATATTAGTATTTGGTTTGTTGTTGATTTCTTCTCTCTATCTCTCTCTCTCTTTCTCTCGAAATGCAATTGGGCTCCTTTTTCTGTTATGTCTTTTTTTTTGTCAAAACCCTATTTTCAGACTTGTTTGTTTTTGTTCATGTAGTGGGAGGTGGTGGTCAGCTGGTTATGGATTTTATAGGTCTGGATATGTCGAATTCTAGTTATTCTGTGCTCTTCCAAACATATCGTCCGTGTTTTTCTGAAGTGATGTTAGACTAATGTTACTGTTACATAAAACCATTATGTCGTTGAAACGTGCTCTTCTATCAGCATGATTTTCAATTGAAAGACCTCTGAATAGTTGCTATGTTGGGATTTTGTTTTTATTCATGTAAAACTATCCTTTTGCTACTACCACTTCTCGAAAACATTGACGATATAATGACATTCGGTTCTTCTACTGTATACTATAAGGTATTTGTGGAAAAGAATGCAATTGCAGGTAACCAATGCAATAGAATTAGTATATATAGAAAGATAAAGAATATCATGTTTATTGGTGAATAATGACGATGTAAACTGTATACGGCATTAAGCCTATACCTCAGTCCAAGTCAGAGAAGTTCTAAATCAACACAGATTCTGAAAAAACGAATCAATTTCTATGTGTTTATACAAAACGCCAATGAAATCAGCTTGAAATAGTAACGGAACTTGTTTTCACAATTTTCTTCCGTGATCAGATAAATGTTCCATAGTGGTGTAAAATTTAGCATCATAGCGTATACATACATTCATTGCTTTTGTTGAAAGACACCTGATACTTAAGTATTTTTAATTCATTCATATTCCAGTCGAAGCAATCAACCTCACCTAGATTCAGCACACAAAAGTGTGGGTAAATTTACTGCCTACATTAACATCATGAGTGAGATTTGAACTTACAACCCTGCAATTGATAGACAAGAGACATAACCACTAAACCACGATGCATCCCAAATGATCTACGTATGTTACCCTAAAACGACCGCACGAACACGGAGGAGTGGACCGCGTATACCAAAAATGGCACAGGGGATGTGATTGTGGGCGGATGACGCGAACGGCGAAGGGGTATTGAGCGCCGGGTCATTTACAGACAGGGGGAGGAAACGCGAACGGAAATAGGGAAAATCAATGGCTTGATTGAAAAAGAATGAGTGAGTGCATCCACAAGAAATCACTATTGCATTCCTTGTGAAAGAGAGAAGCAAATAACCATGGAAACAGAGGTGTTATAAGCCGAGGGTTAAGGGAAGAAATATTGAATAGTACAAACCTTAATACGTCATTGATGGTGCATTGAGGATGTTGGGTGAAGTATTTGACGGAATGCGTGTTATGGAGAGCATGTGTCCAATTAAAGGATAGAAAAGGAAACAACATGATATATATTTTGATCAATAACGGGAGACGCTCCCTAGAAGTATTGTCTCCATCCAATGCCAGGTGCCGAATTATCCTCTTCTCGATAATTGAAATGACAAATTCGAAACTGAATTCTTGAATGCACTTTGGCATTGGTGTCAATTCATTTATGAATATTTTTGTTTTATTTATATTTTGGGGAAGGGGGTCTGATGTCATGAGCGAGCTGAAGCAATCGTGATTGCTTTTTTATCAGTTCATTTGCAGAGTTTCTCGCTTGTTTCGCCCTCTTGTCATACAGGAAACAGTCACATGTTTAGTTTATCAATTGCTGTTTCAATGTTTAATGATAGCTCCATACATCATAATCATTTATAGATCGTTATGAAATGCAAATAGATCCTGGTGATGTTGTATTAATCATACATCAAAACTATAGTCTTCTGATTGATTGCGTAGCACAGTATTATAACATAATTATCAAACTTACAAAAATTATAAGCCAATGTTGGCATTGAACATCAACTACAGTTGTCGACAAAATAGTGTTTAGGGTTTTCATACACACACGTATACACATTCACAGAAAACAAACAATTTTTTGTTTTGGGCCCTGTATGTTTCTGAATATTGAATGCTGCTGCGCTGAGGTTTGACAACACCCCCCCCCCCCACACACACACACAAAAAAAAATGGTAAATGTATGACTACATATTCGCAAGTAATTAAACCTTAATTTCAACTGAAAAATCAACATTCAAAATGAATGGCCATATATAGGCAGCGTGCGAAGGGTTGCACGAACACTACCTATTTCAGAATTTGAGCTGTACAAATCTTATTGGTGAACAAGGTCAAACATGGTGAAAAAAACCCAACCCCTTGTCAGAAAAATCATTGAATTACACCCCCTCTGAACATGCCGAAATAAAAACCAGCGACTATAATCCGTAATTATTTTCAGATTATACCCGTGCTTTCCAAACGACCCGAGGCACATTTCAATGACACCTTCTGGATTCGACGGCAGGTTTCCGCCCAAAAGAGTGCAAGCATGTAATTTGCATTCAACTGGTGTAACGCGCAGAAAACCGAGTTTCTAAGACCAATTATTGATTATTAGCAACGATGACGTGGATTCATCAAAAAGGTATCTATTATGTAGGATGCCGACGAGAGATGCTATAGAATATAAACAGATGACGATCAAATAAGATGGTCAGGTGAAGTACAGGGCAATGAAAGGGATAGATGAAAATAAAAAGAGAAATGGGAGATAAAAGAAAGAGGTTGAAAGCAATTGAAGGGCAGATATGAATGGAGTGATAGAGAAAAATGTATTAGAGCGAGGAAAGAGAGGGAGAGAAAAAAAGATAGAGAAAAGGTAAACAATGAAATAGAGAGAGAGAGAGAGAGAGAGAGAGAGAGAGAGAGAGAGAGAGATTACAAGAAGGGGAGATTGAAGGAGAGTAAAAAGTAGGAGAAAGGTAAAAAGAAAAAAATGGAGACAGTATATCAGAAAGAGGGAGAATGAGGGACAGAGAGAGAGGGAGGGAGAGGGGATTGGAGGAAGATATGAAATACAGAAAAGGAGAGACATGCAGATAAACTATTTTTTGTCAATGGAATATAAAGTAGAATATCATTATTATTGATGATGTTGAAAGGATCGAGCGTAATAAAAAGGAACACGAGAGGGAATGAGAAATGGAGTGAGAGACAGAGAGGGGGAGAGTGTGTTTGTGTCGGGGGGGGGGGATTTAGATCGAGAAAAGAAAGGAGTTTTCATTTTTTTTTTCTTACAACGGAGGAGAGAAGGGGTTAAAGAACGGAGGCAAAACAGTGACCATGACAACGTGATATTACGATCAAAACACGCGAGACAGTTATGATTGAAAGAGCTCAGGCCGATTACGAAAGTATACAGTATTGCTCTGTGTAATGACAAGCTCGGAAAGTGTGCTATCAAAATATTACTTGTAGACCTGAAGATGAAATGTAAAGCAAAAATTTCAGGGAGAAAGAAAGGAAAACGAAGACGAAGTAAGCAACATCTTAAAACACAATGTTTCGAAATTCAAGTGATGTTCATATCTACGGTAGATCGTATAGAAAGAAGAGAAATAGGGAAAAAGTGACATAGATGAAGATGAAGAAGAGAAGACGAATCAGGGAGGATTAAGAAAGATATGACGATGAGGAGGAGGAGGAAAATTAAAGAAATAAGTGTTTACTAGAAATTAGGATGTGTCGAAATTCTGGATAAAAGTTATTTTTATAGTTGCCATAAAGCAAATAAAGAAATAAGGGGAGAATATGAAAAAGATGACGATGCAGAAAAGAAGATAAAATAGAACGACTATGAAATATGTGGAGAAGAGATACAGACGATGAAGAAGAAGGATAAGAAAACAAGAGGGTGAGAAAAAGAAAGAAGAAGTGGAAGAGGAAGTAAAGGAAGAAGAAGAACAAGAACAAGAATAAGAATAAGAAGAAGAAGATGAAGAAAAGGAAGAAAGCGGATGAGGATGGGGAGCAGAGCTATATAAATTATGTCGCCCTAAAGAAGATTGCTTACAAATGGTTGTTTTCCTGTTTCGTAGTCTCGTCAAATTAAAAGCGTCTATTTACTTCACTCAGGTTGAATTTCAAAATCATTAATCATCCATCTTTGTTGTAAGAAATTACTTTTTTGCGGAACATAAAAATAGGCAATATTTTATAGCCGAAGCGATTTTGATAAAGATTAAATATGGAGTTTAATTTTGTAAACGATCGGGTACTTGCGAACCTAAGCGCCGATCCAACCAGGGCCCTGTAACATAAAGGTCTGCGATCAGTTGATAATCTGATAGTGATTTTTATCTATGACAAATCATGTACTAAATTTTGCAACTGATCGCAAAATCAAATAGCGATTAATCGCAAACCTTTATGTTACGGAGCCCAGGATAGAC
>BQKZ01001906.1:74906-89563 GCA_036244855.1 Temnopleurus reevesii | reverse complement strand
CCCCCCCCCCAACCTGGGAGAATTCATGTCAACAACTCCCCGGAGGACAACCCCCCCTGAGGACAATTTCCCCTCCCCAAGAGGATACATATAACTCAACCTGAAATAAAGGTAGCAGTGTCCTTTGGGAGAGTTATCCAGGATTATTGTCGTTTGGGGAGGGGGAGTCTTTATCAGAAGAATTTGTCCATTTTCTTTCAATTGCTCGTGCCATCCCTTCAGAATCTGCATCACTTGAGTATCCAACTTTATTGACTATGCAATTTGATTGCATTTTCAATTTCAGTTCCACTGAAAAACCAACTTTCATAAAAAAAAGCATATGAAAACAGGTGAATATGGACTCACCAGAAATAGCATCTATAACCAATGATTAACTGCAACTAATTGGCACAATGCAAGGTCGTGCTAGATCACATGTCTCCACATGTGTACGTAGTTCTCATAAGGCTACATACTTCAGTACGTAGGGCTCCCTGGATGTACCTATTAAACATTTTCGTTTAGCAAATGTCATTTCTTTGCACTTTTGAAAGTTGATGTTGAGCTAGTCAGCATGATTTATTACTAGGCGCACTATACAGTGTAAGCCTTGCAATTTATTGAAGTCTAATGAGGCTTTTGGAGACACACCTGTATTTGTGTTGATTATCCAGACTGGATTCATCCACTTTGCGCTGATGGACAGGTGATATTCATTCTTACTCATTCTTCCGAGAATTCCGCTCGTGCGAGACGGAAGTTTTGTTTCATACAGTACATCACTGGGAGGGTTCTGCAAATTTGATTTGTCATTATGGGGAGGGGTACTCTTAATTGTGCACAGAGGCTTGTTGGTCGTTGGTCATCTGTTGTCATGAGATGTCTTCAAGATAAAGCAATGTGATTGGTCAACTGACATCATATGGTACAAACGTGAAAAACAGATATTGATGAAAACTTACAATACATCCCCTGATAGCTTTTGATATCGATGATAATATAATATGTAACTTGTTGCAAAATCTTTGCAAAATTGGCAGGAAATTGGAAACGTGGAGATGGAAATGTAAAGGAAAAGGAAATGATTTATTTACCCTTGTCGACAACCCATCTTCCGTACATGCATCGTTTTCTCATGAGATATCTTTTATGTTCATTTGCAACTCCTTTGCCATTGTAATGATTATCAATATGCGGTTATTGCATTTATGATAATGAAACTCCTGTAAATACACAGCGTTAACACATTCACCAATAGCAACTTACTTGATTAGTGTTATGAGCCATAAACATGCCTATAATGATGTGCATGTACTGTACGTGACTTGTAAAGCAAAGAATTATTCCAAAAGAAAGTATACAATTCTAAACACCATAAATTTTCTATTTCTTCCACAATTTCGAATTTAGATAAAAAATGACAAGGCAAATTTATCTGACCTCAGATTGTTTACTAAAATCAAATCTGATTTTTTTCTAAAAGAAATTCATGAATGATATGATTAAATTAGACACAGCTGATGATAGATTGGTTTTTCACCTGTTACGTGTTAACGGATTGCACGTAGGCCTATGAGGATCTACATAGTCTAAGATCTGTATTCTATTTTAAGTTGCTGGTATAGTGTAAGCGTAAATATAGCAGCTGCATGTATAGATAGGTATTTAGTATGAGAGAGTTTCCATATTTCAGAAAAGTATAACACAAAATATAATGTTGCTAATACAAAAGTCGATGTTTCTTAGCACATATTTTGTAATTATTGTTTTGTACAATTCATATTCAATTTAAGTTGTACTATCACTTGTCATTTTGAGTTAATGAAATGGAAAAATAAATCAAACGAAATCAATTGTTGCTATTTTTCTGTCAAATTGGGGTTATGTAATTCTTCATTTGATTTATTTTCAAGTGCAGTCATGGTACAAAGCCATCTTGATCATTAGACAAAAGCAACGTTTAAATAGTTAATTTCATTTTCATCTCGTCCGTAACAGAATGATCGGCACACTACAGTATTCTATGTACATTAAAGAGATCAACCTAATCATTCATGTATGATTGAATGATGATGTCATGAAGTAAAAAAAACCATTGATGAGAAAAACTTATCATTTCATACATCTCATGGTTGCCAAAATATTACGCATTGTTAGATAGACACAGTCGACTTGGTTAATTCAGATCAGAGGCCAAATCAAATTGGTTCACATTAACTACATGAAGTCTTAATTGGTAGTTTGAATTCAATCTAGCAGAATTCGAATGAATTTGTAATAAACAGTGATAGGTTCGTAATTCAGTGTCACTTATCATGTTACAGAGATGCCAACCGTTGCAAAATATGCATGAGGTCAAAAGTAAAATTGAACAACGTAACAGTTGAACAAAAGTGAGAGCAACATGATAACAATGACCATCCTCCCAGTCATTCACTTGTGATGAAGACCCTGAATTAGTATGAAAAATACGCCTCATTCATATTCCGGAACAGTTGGCATCTCTAATGTTATGAAAATATTGCATAGGGCGTTAAAAATACAAATTGGGTGTGATCCATACTTGGAATCGACCTGCACATCTGGGGAAAATGTCAATTATCAAAATATCAAATAATCCGGAAATCTCTCATTAGTGATGTCATTTTCAGTTTTTTGGGGCGAGTAATTATAAGCATCGATTTTGTTCAAAATACTAAGCATTGCGACAAAATGTAGATTCACATTTTTGCTCCAGCATTAATTGCAGGCCAACATAGAAATAAACTGATCTCAAAATGAAATGTTTTTAAACAAACAATACTTTCATGCAATCATTATTCCACTATTTTCATTTTTTCCTAGGCTTTAGAATGCTTGTACAGCCATTTGTCAAGTACTGCACAGCATTAACGGGGACGGACTGTAGAATGTCTTGAAAAGTGAAGGGTCTGTGTATTACAAATTCTACACTTTTGTATGCAGATTAACTGAAAAGAGTAGCCTCCTTCCTTGCTCCAGTAGTCTCTGGTTATGTTTTCTCTTTTACACTAAGTCCTTCTCTGCACAATTCTGTAGTCAATAGGTTAGGTTATTGATTGTAAGGGTTCAATATTTGTCCTCTCTAAATGTTTAATCATCTTGAGCTCTATCCAATTGGTCCCTTGGATGTTCTGAGAATGCACTTGACTGCAAACTTTAGTCTGCAGGTCCAACATTAATTAATCTTCCAGCTTGCATTCCAATCAGACCCCCCCCCCTTCCCCTTCCACTCATCAGCTGGCCAGTCTAGTTTTCCATTTTGTTGAAACATGATATTTTTGTTGATTGAACTTCACAAAGAGCCAGATGGCTTGACCTACCTAGCTGTAACCCCTGTGTAAAGTCTGTGAATGCCATGTCAAAGTTGGAGAATAGAGTTCCAAATCACAAGCCTACTTGTATTTTTAAAAAAAAATCCTGAAAGCTTGGTGGTAGGGACTTGCATCCAAGTTGGTCGGGAATTGTGACCTTCTTTGTCAATGCTATCGAATTTGATACAAATTCTTCAAGCCAAATTCATTTCCATCAAGTCAGCTGTTCCCACTAACCCCCTTCTTCCAACATTCACATACAATTCAATGTATCTAGTATTGGTTGGGGGTCTGTATTAGAATGGGGTTGGAAGTGCCAGAAAATTTTTTAAGTTTCATCAATTAAAAGCAGAGTGATAAAGTGTGATAAAGATATTAATTCTCTTCAAGAATTTAATGACTAAATTCATGCCAAAGAATTTATCACAAACATTTTTTTATCATGATACCACTTTCCAAAGATAATTGTTGCACTGATTCAATATTGTCATTTTTTCTCATAGAAAGTAATCTTCAAAAACATCTTTTATTAGTTATATTTAAGTATTAAAAAAAGAATAGAACATTCATGAGAAAAAAATATCAACAATTCTGGCGACATAGGTTTTTTTCTTTAATTGTATTTTTAGATATGATGTTTATTTGAGAATGTTGATGTCGTCTCTCATCTTTCAAAACATTTGAGGAAGTAGAAACAACACTTCAACTCGAGTGTTTCCCTGAACTGCTAAAAGAAATAGAACGATGATGAAGAAACGGGGGTTCCGCTTCCGCAAGTTTTGGACGGAGCGTAACATGCGGTTGCAATCCCATCGCGACAATCGCTGTTTAGACCACGCATTATTGATGTCATATGTGTAAGGATTTTAAAAATAGCATCGGGAGTCAAACGATTGGAGCTAAACCAAATAATGTACCCCTGTTTACCCTCTGTCCACTTAAGGGATGCTGAGGGGTTCCTCTTGTGTTGACGAGCGTTTGCGTCTGCCAAACTGACTTTGTGCCAACTTTTTTCTCAAATCAATTTAATTGAGCATCTTTGGTTACAGTCATTTTGATGTTGAGGTGATTCTTTACACTTTGTTCCAGGCCAGTATTACTTAGTTTGCAAGCACAGAGCCAAATCCAGGTGGCTTATTAAAGTGCTGCTTACCAGTGGGAGTACTGATGCCTAAATACAAAAAACTAGAACTCCTTCAAATATTGTGGAATGCCACTTTGGGGACGAAATATTGTACAAAAATTAAGAGAGATTCTTGTTCCTTCTCTTTCAGTGTGCATTAATAAAAATGGATAAACTGAACAAAAAACATATTGGGAAAATCAGATCTTCTGTGACATCATTGTTTTGCACTTATAATCCTTTTTTTAATATCTATCAATGAAATAATTCTTGTATATTTCTTTATTTCTCCAATTTCCTGTAATTTCTCCATTCTTATAGAAAATAATTTTATTCACATTTTTCTAGATTTTATTTTTATAGAAAGCTATCAGGACATTTTTTATGAAAACATGCATAATGATATTCCACTTAATTTTTTTCGGAAATTATGTTTTTTGACAAATGTAAAATTATGTAAAGATGGTAAGAAATGCAACCATAATATCATCAAAGTTTTGGAAGTTGCCAATTCATCAAGCAATTTTCATTGTTTTCACTAATTATTTATGTCATAAAAGATTAATGCAATTATCCCCAGCCCTTTTTTGTTCTGTTTATCTAATTTCTATACTTCTGTTAAAAAATATAGATACCTAAAAACTATATTTAAAATGATGCTTATTGACTGCAAAATTCTGCTTATACTTCAACTTGAAAATGCCAGTGTGAAAGAGGCATCGGGTCATGACCAGAACTCCGCATTCTATTCCAGTCCCAATGCTCTTGGCGCCCTAAGGCGACTAACAGACATAGGGCAAGGAGGACCAAGTTCAGCAAAGTGTCATATCATCCATTAACTATTTCGCCTTCCTGTCTGCCCTTTCTTTCACACCAACTCCAGAAATCTTGATAATTCAACATGAACCAGGCAGACAGACCCCAGATATGAATGAAATTGCATCTATTATTATATTAGAGGGAGATGGTCCATTTTACAGAACCATAAAACTGCGCAATCGGGGTGCGGGGTTGACCATTGAAGACTCCCATTTGATGAGATAGATCACATTATGGACACTGTTGTGGGATGAATCTTTCAAATGAAATCTAAACAAAAAGTGAAAGAAAGTATGATATACACTGTAGCAAGAATAGACTGTGAAAGTTTGGTTCCTCTTCACACTGGTGTCCCTGTTGTCCCTGTTTGCCCCGTTACATCATACATGGTATATGGAGTTAGTATTTGAAACCTTTTCAAATGGTGCAGTGGTATGGCCACATTGGTTTTGTTTTTGCACTGGCAGCATTCTCTTCATTCACTCTGCTCCTGCACATACAGTAATGGAAGAAGAATAAATCAGGAGGGTTTTGCATGAAGCTTGCGACAAGCGACAAGCAGTCTTTTTTTTATAGTTATCATAGCAACATTAAGCAAATTTGCTTTTCATCTAATCAAAATCTAAGATTTTTTTGTATTAGTCAGTGCTGACTAATTGTCGCTGGCAACAAGCTTCATGAGACTCCCTCCAGTGCTGCTGTTCTATATCAAGCTGGTTTCATTGTGGACAACACCTGCTCTGCTCTTGCTGGAAAGCAGTGAATGTAATTGTCTACTTGACCGATTGTGTGCAGTTTATTCAGAAGTGTTCATTTGTCTGCTATATCTAGGGGACGCAAGGAGCAATGACGGGGTAACCAAATGATGAACTTAATTTGATCCTGTCAATAGTTCTAAAGAGAATCCGTATTCCAAAATATTGAACCAATTGTTCGAATCAAAATTCAAAATCTTCCTCCATATTGGTAAGATTAACAACTTACAATCGAAATCCATCACGCATAGAAATATGATATCATAAAAATCTACCCCCACGGGATGGCTAGACATAATCACATTAGCGATTGTGCATCATGCTTTGAGGGTGACAATGAACTGGAGTTCAGAGGGAGGATGAGATCGTGATGAACTTTCATCTGGGCAATCACTTGTCTGCAAGCACAGACTATTGACATTTGATGTGTTCATATGCAGTGCATGATGCATGATACAGAGTCTATAATTGCAGACTACGTGACAGCTTGCATTGCTTCTGCATTGCTTCTTGAACTAGCTAAGGGGGTTCATATGAAAATCCACCTTTTGATTATGCAATTTGCACATTTTGCTACAAGGCAGTGTAATATATCACATTCAGTATTTAAGATATAACTTTGTTGCATCATTCAATAAAAAAATAAGCATATTACGTCTTGCCTTATTACAATATTTAACCATTATTTATTCCTCGTTTCTTGTTGGACTCGTCTATGTGAAGAGGGAATTGCACTTTGCAAAAAATCACCCTATCCTTGTTCAGTTCAAGTGAAATCGATACCTGGGAGTTGTCTTTAGGTTACCTCTTCATTCATCGAAGGGATCAGAGAGGCATTCGAGTTATCCCACAGCGGGGCCAAGCGTTCATGAATGCGAATATATACTTTGTATGCACCCTTATCAGATTTTCAATTGGGCATTGTTAGTGTAGGTGTTATGAGGAAAACAACATTCTATTTTTACTGAAAAAAATTGAATAGTATCATGTCTGTCGATATGAAATTATTATGTGATATACGGTTCAATAAGTTAATCTCCTACATTCAGGTATTAGGATTATAATAACTAGAAATGGGTAGTTTCAAAGGCTTTTGTGGATATCTGTCCAGGACAAATATTTTAGTTATCATTACAGCAAAAAATTAGTTCAAGGTCATATTTTGAGATTAAATGTAGCTCTACCCTACCTTTATGTCTAGCCTTGGATGTAAAGCTGTGTCTAACCTTACTACATGTAAGTCAAGTTAAATATGAATGCATAGGCAGATGCAGGCCTATAATATCATAAATCATTCTAGTCATATATCATATAGACATGTATGTAAATACTGGTGTTCTGAAGATGATTTGAGCATTATTTGTAAGTACTGATAACAATATGCTCTCCTTTGGAAATGTTAGAAGCTATTTTCCTCTTGAATTAGAACTTTAGGAAAAAATACCTAATACTAAATTTAGGGCTGCATTTCCAGTGCTGCTATATGCATCACTATCAGGAAATTTATTTCTTGGGAAGGATTAGAAAAAAAATCTTTCCTTCCTGTCTGATTTGTTTAAAGACATTCATCAATCTAAGTCATGTTAAGCATCTGTTATAGTCCTTGTATTAGGGTTCAAAGCTATGTGGGGGTAGATTAAGGTCACCATGTCACCAATTATGCCTTGAGAAGGTCATATAAAGGTGAAGATCTAGGTCTCTAGGAGGTTCCGAGACGACAGATCGATAATACATTAGTTTTGTTATTGGGAATTACATTTAAAGAAAACGGGTGCATCCTGTATTTAGAAATATTTGTTGTAGGTTCAACTAAATCTGGGCTTCAATTAATCGAAGGCCATCAAAAGACAGGCTTTGGATCCCTACCTTGGAGATTTTCAATGCCCTTAATTTCTTTTTCCATTGGTGCTGTAGTTTAGTAATGTGCCCTTTTAAAAAAAAAAGTGGACTTGCCTCCGAAACAATAAAATTTAAAACCCACTAAGCGGTAAGTTGCAAAATGGAAAAATTATAGAAGTGAGAGACAAATTATGAGGTGTATTTGGTGTCATAGATGATCCTGAAGCATTGAATGGTCTGTTCGATTGCTATGTGTTGCAATGAGGCACTCATGAAAGTGACACAATTCTTTGGACAAAATAGGTTTTTTCAGTTTGTTGTCTTTGCTGAGATTTGCTTTGCAGCAATGCCTCAAGATCCAGACAAATACCCATTGCTATTAAAAAAAGTGAATAAATAAATAAAATAAAATAAAATAAAATCATGGTACAGTGTACCCCAATTTTTAATGTCAGCTTGTTTCTAGAGAAATTGCCATTCCGATGATTTATTCGCAACAGAGTGTTGATGCTCCAGATTTAACAGATTTTTAAAATGATGAATTAGGTGTTCATGCAAATTCCCCAAGTGTTCATTCAAGAAATCTGTTCTTGCTTTTCAGTTAAACTTGTCAACCTAAAAAGTCTTTTTCTTGAAAGTTTTTTCTTTATTGTTTTATCCTTGCAACCTGAGAGTAGTGGCATATGAAAGTAAAGATGTCTGCCGGAGATCTTACCTGTTTTAGAAACCATACCTCAGAAAGATTCTTTTCAAGTGACAGCCTCCCCCACACTCTTGGTTTCTTCCAAGGTGCTACAGTGCACCAGACTAATTCATGAAAACTCTTTACCTGGTTCACCCTCTCCATGAACTTGCCACTAGACCAAAACTAATGTGTTTTCCCGAGAGAAGTATTTAATCTTCTTATTTCTCAAGTATCTTGTTCGTTAATATAGACAGGTTTGACTTGTGCACCCCTCCCCCACCTCTGCCGTGTAATTTTTTGTTCTTGGTTCTAATCAGCTCCAGTGTTGAATTGGAAACCTTCACCTGGCNGGATTTTGCACGCGAGACTATAGTGCTTAGTAACAGACCTCGCCCAAAGTGGGAGAGACCAAAGACCATTTTCTTATGTTTTCTTCGATTCTGTCCTACGATGTGGGCGTGCCGTATCGCGCGCATGCGAGCGAGCGAAAAGCGGAGTTTACAAATCAGCTGGGCTTCAACATCAACTATACACACACACACAATGGGAAGGGGTTGTCCTTTGGATGTTTATGCATTTTGGAAGACATGAAATGTGAGAACTTTTGAAATGTCGTGTGCAAGGTCCGGAAGATGCCTACCAGTTTGTTCTGAACTTCCGACATTGACGGGTGAACTTGCCAGTTGATTTGGGATTATCAAGTTATTTCTCTTGCCGCCTGCATCAAAGAACGAAACACGAAAATGGCTGAATGGGGATACACTGGAAATACCGGTAAGCTCTCCAATTTACCATTGTCTTGCGTGTATGCAGCGCTGTGTCGCGACGCTGAGTTGCAGATGTAAAATATTGTTACATTTTGTGGAATTTTAATTTTATTGAGGATCTTTTTACTATTAATTGTAATAATTTAGTAGGTAGATATCAATGTAATGCTTTGATATTTTGATGTCAATTCCACATAGTAATATTCATTCCTCTTAGAAAGATCGATGGAAAGAAAATTAGGAATGTTTTCAGAGGGTGCGCATATGTTTCTTGCGGTGATGAGCTAGCATCCTCCGGGAGGCGAGGCGCGGCGTGCATCCATCAGGAACTCCAATATTTTCTTGACTGTTCGATCAATATTATATAAATACTAACATTTTGTAGAATTTTGATGTCAAAGTGTTTCATGAAAGTAATCCTACCCTCTGTCCTTAATTTCCATGACTTGAAAGTAATATATTGTTGTTTAACTGGACTCAATTTTGTCTGAATGTGAAATATAGGAAGGGCTTGTATTTGTTATTCCAATAATGCAGCATTCAGGTTAATAATTATTGCTCTTTTGTTTGATAATTTCCCAATTTTCAGAGTTGCCAAGATTAAATGCCCTGATTTGTGTTTAATCAAAATCTTTTCATCTATAAGGGGGGGGGGGGGGTGTTAACAATCAATTTGAAGAAGACGGTCTCCTTGTATACAGCTGTCAATGGTGTGGTCCGTGTTGTGACTTTCAAGTTAATGTCTGTGCTTGCATGTCTTTGCTTGTTATTATGGGTATTATGTTTGTGTGTTTATGATAATGATAATAATAATACATGTAACATACAAGATGCCAAAACCATGATTTAGTGCTAAAAGAAAAGAATAAGAGAGTGGAAAATAACGCAGAAAAACATAGCATGCAAAAGGCATTAGACAACTAGAATAGTAACCATATATATAGTTAGAAGTTGAAACATATATATGGAAATAAGTGGAAATATATACATGTATATGCCAAAATGTTTACAAGGAAATTGATGCATTTAATACAGGTTTGTAGAAAAGCGAGTTCCTGTAAATTTATGCATGATTTGTTTTTACTATAATGTGATATAAAGAAGAATAGGAATAATAAGCTCTGAATATTTATTCTGTAGATTGTTTAATCTGTGAACCGATAGCTTTAAAATATGTTGCATTGTATTGTTTTAGTGAGTATAGAATACACATCTGTTTTTATCCTTTATGTTACACATTGTAAAAGATAGTGCACATTCTAACATTTACTGAGCTATAATGACAATATTATTTGTAAATTGAAAAATCTTTTCCATTCAGTTAAACTCCAGCCAAAATCATTAAAGGGGAGTTTCCCCCAGACAGTCATGTTCTGTCAGTGAATGAAGACAAATTTGATGAACAGACTGAAAAATGGAGCAAAATCAGAAAAATGGTTCAAAAGTTATGAGTTTTCACACTTTTCATTTTCACCTGCGATGAGCATCCTTGAGTTGGCAACTGTAGCATAAATCTGGATGGCAAGTAGGAGAACTCTCCATTCACATTGTACAAGAATTAAAATGTAAAAATGGATTGACAATGTCATATTTCAAAATGAGGAATCACCATTATTCTTTGTTCAGGAATGCTTGCAGAATTGATGTGGATATTTGTTTTGAAAAAAAGTCTTGAAAAAAAGGAAAATGTGAAATGCTGTGTACAAAGTGGATTGGGAGATCTCCATGTTGCCATCACATGTGCCAAAGTTGTCTACTCAGGGATGCCCATAAATGGTTGAAGTGAAAACAATTAGTAACTTTTGAATTATCCAATTGTGCTCAAATTCTCATAGTTTTTGTTATCATATTTTTCATTCGCCAACAGCATATTTGTCTTGGGAAGTCCCCCTTTAACATTATAACATATTTTAAGAACATTCACTTTCAGCGTTTAAGTTAAAAGGAAGTCGGAAATCTTGTTGAAGGTGAGATGGATTGATTAAAGTACTTTACATTCTGCTGTAATTTGTGAGTTTCTGAATGTACAGATACTCTTCAGACAAATGTGTAGGAAAAAGGTAAAAACTCAAAGTCTTATATAACTCACATAAAATTGCATGTCAGGACGCCCCCCCCCCCCCCAACCTGGGAGAATTCATGTCAACAACTCCCCGGAGGACAACCCCCCTGAGGACAATTTCCCCTCCCCAAGAGGATACATATAACTCAACCTGAAATAAAGGTAGCAGTGTCCTTTGGGAGAGTTATCCAGGATTATTGTCGTTTGGGGAGGGGGAGTCTTTATCAGAAGAATTTGTCCATTTTCTTTCAATTGCTCGTGCCATCCCTTCAGAATCTGCATCACTTGAGTATCCAACTTTATTGACTATGCAATTTGATTGCATTTTCAATTTCAGTTCCACTGAAAAACCAACTTTCATAAAAAAAGCATGTGAAAACAGGTGAATATGGACTCACCAGAAATAGCATCTATAACCAATGATTAACTGCAACTAATTGGCACAATGCAAGGTCGTGCTAGATCACATGCTTCTACATGTGTAGTTCTGACAAGGCTACATACTGTAGTACGTAGCCCTTGGGATGTACCTATTACTCAAACATTTTCGTTTAGCAAATGTCATTTCTTTGCACTTTTGAAAGTTGATGTTGAGCTAGTCAGCATGATTTATTACTAGGCGCACTATACAGTGTAAGCCTTGCAATTTATTGAAGTCTAATGAGGCTTTTGGAGACACACCTGTATTTGTGTTGATTATCCAGACTGGATTCATCCACTTTGCGCTGATGGACAGGTGATATTCATTCTTACTCATTGTTCCGAGAATTCCGCTCGTGCGAGACGGAAGTTTTGTTTCTTACAGTACATCACTGGGAGGGTTCTGCAAATTTGATTTGTCATTATGGGGAGGGGTACTCTTAATTGTACAAGGCTTTACATACATGTAAACTGGTCGTTGGTCATCTGTTCTCATTAGATGTCTTCAAGATAGAGCAATGTGATTGGTTAACTGACATCATGTGGTACAAACATACAAAACAGATTTTGATGAAAACTGACAATATACATCCCCTGATAGCTTTTGATATCGATATGATAATATAATTGTTGCAAAATCATGGCAAAATCAGCAGGAAATTGGAAACGTGGAGATGGAAATGTAAATGAAAAGGAAATGATTTATTTACTCTTGTCGACAACCCATCTTATGTACATTCATCGTTTTCTCATGAGATATCTTTATTGTTCATTTGCAAATGCTTTGCCATTGTAATGATTATCAATATGCGGTTATTGCATTTATGATAATGAAACTCCTGTAAATACACAGCGTTAACACATTCACCAATAGCAACTTACTTGATTAGTGTTATGAGAGCCATAAACATGCCTATGATGTGCATGTACTGTATGTGACTTGTTTTAAATTCAAAGCAAAGAATTATTCCAAAAGAAACTGTACAATTCTAAACACTATAAATTTTCTATTTCTTCCAAAATTTCAAATTTAGATAAAAAATGACAAGGCAAATTTATCTGACCTCAGATTGTTTACTAAAATCAAATCTGATTTTTTTCTAAAAGAAATTCATGAATGATATGATTAAATTAGACACAGCTGATGATAGATTGGTTTTTCACCTGTTACGTGTTAACGGATTGCACGTAGGCCTATGAGGATCTACATAGTCTAAGATCTGTATTCTATTTTAAGTTGCTGGTATAGTGTAAGCATAAATATAGCAGCTACATGTATAGATAGGTATTTAGTATGAGAGAGTTTCCATATTTCAGAAAAGTATAACACAAAATATAATGTTGCTAATACAAAAGTCGATGTTTCTTAGCACATATTTTGTAATTATTGTTTTGTACAATTCATATTCAATTTAAGTTGTACTATCACTTGTCATTTTGAGTTAATGAAATGGAAAAATAAATCAAACGAAATCAATTGTTGCTATTTTTCTGTCAAATTGGGGTTATGTAATTCTTCATTTGATTTATTTTCAAGTGCAGTCATGGTACAAAGCCATCTTGATCATTAGACAAAAGCAACGTTTAAATAGTTAATTTCATTTTCATCTCGTCCGTAACAGAATGATCGGCACACTACAGTATTCTATGTACATTAAAGAGATCAACCTAATCATTCATGTATATGATTGAATGATGAGTAATTTTTGTCATGAATTAAAGAAACCATTGATGAGAAAAACTTATCATTTCATACATCTCATGGTTGCCAAAATATTACGCATTGTTAGATAGACACAGTCAACTTGGTTAATTCAGATCAGAGGCCAAATCAAATTGGTTCACATTAACTACATGAAGTCTTAATTGGTAGTTTGAATTCAAACTAGCAGAAGTTCTAATGAATTTGTAATAAATAGTGATAGGTTCGTAATTCAGTGTCATTTGTCATGTTACAGAGATGCCAACTGTTTCTTAATATGCTTGAGGTCAAAATTTAAATTTTATTATTTTATTTTTTTATTAAATTTTTTTTTATTTTTTTTTTTTTACCATTCTCCTAGTTATTCACTTGTGATGAATTCCCTGAATTAGTATGAAAAATACGCCTTATGCATATTCCGGAACGGTTGGCATCTCTAATGTTATGAAAATATGCATAGGGCGTTAAAAATACAAATTGGGTGTGATCCATACTTGGAACTGACCTGCACATCTGGGGAAAATGTCAATTATCAAAATATCAAGTAATCCGGAAATCTCTCATTAGTGATGTCATTTTCAGTATTTGTGGGCGAGTAATTAAGCATCGATTCTGTGTAAAATACTAAGCATTGTGACAAAATAACACATTTTTGCTCCAGCATTAATTGCAGGCCAACATAGAAATAAACTGATCTCAAAATAAAATGTTTTTAAAGAAAACAAATGGTGATTACTTTCATGCAATCATTATTCCACCATTTTCATTTTTTCCTAGGCTTTAGAATGCTTGTACAGCCATTTTTCAAGTACTGTACGGCAATAACTGGGACCGACCGTAGAATGTCTTGAAAAGTGAAGGGTCTGTGTATTACAAATTCTACACGTTTGTATGCAGATTAACTGAAAAGAGTAGCCCCCTTCCTTGCTCCAGTAGTCTCTGGTTATGTTTTTATCTTTTACACTAAGTCCTTCTCTGCACAATTCTGTAGTCAATAGGTTAGGTTATTGATTGTAAGGGTTCAATATTTGTCCTCTCTAAATGTTTAATCATCTAGAGCTCTATCCAATTGGTCCCTTGGATGTTCTGAGAATGCACTTGACTGCAAACTTTAGTCTGCAGGTCCAACATTAATTAATCTTCCAGCTTGCATTCCAATCAGACCCCCCCC
>BQKZ01001906.1:9298-69117 GCA_036244855.1 Temnopleurus reevesii | reverse complement strand
CTTTTCACCTTGTTCACATCTCCATGAACTTTCCACCAGATCAGAACTAATGAGTTTCCCAGAAAGAAATGGCACGTCTTCCTTTTTCTCAATATTCTTGGTCACTATAGACAGGTTTGACTTTAAATAGAACCCCACCCACATGGTTTTCTCTAACATGCCTCAACGCTCTTCACCTGCTTCACAGTCTCCATGAACTTTCCACCAGATCAGAACTAATGAGTTTGCCTGGGAGAAATGACACATCTTCTTTTGTCTTAAGGTAGACCTTGTTCTTTTGATTTAGGCTAATCGTCTTTCCATACATGCAAGATCCACACAGTAATTGAACAATATTGAGCAGCAGTGGTAGTGGAAAGGTGAAGAAAGAGGGGGGGGGGCTTGTCAGATAATGGTGTGCAGCAAGCAATTGATGCCCAAAACTGACATTGTATTGGAAGGCTCTTCTAGATGAACACCTTTTCAAGTCAATTAATGTAAAAATTTTACAGAGATTCTGATGAATGCAAGTCAAAGTAGTTTGGTACCTGTTATCACTATAAAAGCATACAGTAGATATAGACCAGTGATCACATTGTCCTGCATTTAATAGTGATAAGAAGTAAAAAGAGAAAATAATAACAATAAAATAAAAAAATAAAAAATAAAAATATGACGAGTAGTTTCTGTCAGGCATCATCCAGTGAGTTCCTTTTTCCTAATTGAAAATAGAGTTTTGTTATGGGTTGTTCAGTATGTTGATACCTGTCTGAGAGAGCAGATCAAGAATGATATACCATACTCCTTGTAGACAGCTATTAAAAGCAGACAAGATAATCTGATTACCACCTTCATTAGCCTTTACATACCACACAGTCTGGGTTTTATGATGAGGCCAAGAGATTAAAAAGAGATTAAAATTAGATCTATGAAGAACACTTTGATGGAACAATTAACCCATTGACTACTGAAGTCTGTAATTTCTGTAGACTTTGTACAGAGACTGGTTCCAGAAGTCAATGGATTAATGAATACAGCTAAAACCTCATTATAATGAGGTCCTTATAACAAGAGAAATTACCTCTTTATATCGAAACCTTGTTATATCAGGGCCAAAATACAATGAGATACAAGGAGATAGGACCAGGAAAACTACCTTGTTATAACGAGATCTTGTTATATCAGTACTCTTTATAATGAGGTTGGACTGTACCAGACTATTTTGCATTTAATTTTTTATAGCTTTAAATGAAACTTTACAAGATTAATATTTCTTATATTAATCTGTTTTCATTCTATTTTTAGAAAAATTACCATTTATATTTTCTTGAAAGAGAACATTTATATAGGCCTACCATATTTTTCACTATAACACACTGATCAATACCTTTAACTAAAAAGCAGGTATCATTCTCATCTTTAATGGGATTGAGATGGTATCATTTAAGTATCATACAGCGCCATCCTATTTATAGAGCTGCCCAGGTAAAATGAAACCTGTTTAATAGGCCTAGCCCAGGTCAGTTAGTTTACTTGTATACATTAGTGCCAAGTACAGCTCTATCTTTATGCGAACACTGTGGTTTCTCCAACCCGCTTCTTATACTTTATTTTGATTGGTATCAGGCAAGTCTTTGATAGTTGTCAATGCTATCCCATTAAAGATAGATCACTAAAAACGATCCTGGACTAAAACCCAATTTGAAATATGTTGAGCTAATTTGTAGTGTACTCGAAGGTAATTAGTGAACGATCTCCTGGTCAAATCAAGAAACTTGATTCAAGAGATAATTCATGAGGCAGGACTGCTATTGCTCTAGTGCAAGTCTTTGGCTTTTTATGCATTCTTGATACACTGTACTTGAATGTTTAGATAAATTACAAAGAGGGTTGATCGGGCTTGAATCTCGATTTTGGATGCGAACGTAGCGCCGCTTTGTTTAAGTAAATGAGGCCGTGAAGCGGGCTAAATCACCCTCTTTACTGTTGTGAGATTTCCACCTTGTAATTGCTGTCGTGCTGACGAGAAACACGGCCAATCATCTCCACCCAGGTTTGTAGGGTAATGAATTTGATTTCCAACGGTCAATCCATAAATTGTGAACGTCCGACACCTCATGTAGAGTGTCTTCCTGGAATATATGATTTCCCCTTTGTTCGCAATATGACGTGTTTTTATGTATGTTTTGTTGGGCCAGGGCGCTACAAACCCACTTGCTCACATGCCCGGGGCAACAAAATTAAGCTGTCGGGCAAGTACATGTAAATGAAATCGTCACTTGCCCAAAAGGGCAAGTAGCAGTTTTATTCTCGTTTTCCTCTCCATGTGCAGATTGGCATTGACCATCAAATTTTGCCAAGACAAAGTTTTGTTCAGGCAAGTGATTTGAAATCTTGGTTGCCTGACTGGGCAAGTGGTGAAAAAAATTCTTGTAGCACCCTGAGGGCACCAAAATAGGTCATGCTTTTGATTTTAATGGTGCTCAACAATCAGTTTTTAATATTTACGCCTCAATGCACAAAAATATGGATAGTAAAATGATGATTGTTCTATGAATAAGTACAAAATATGTTTATGAATTGAATCTCATGCGAACAACATGATATTTGGAGCCTTTGATTCCCTTTGAGAATCCATGTGTTTCGTAATTAATTTTGTTTTGCCACGATATGTATGACTGAACAATATACATGTACATGTAATTGCAGCGATTATGCTATAAGATATGGACGGTAATATAGTGGTATGTTATCCATACCAGTTAAACTGTTTTAATTTCAGAGTTATTGTACCAAGATATGTATTGGATTCTCGTTGAATACCCGGTTATTCTGCAATTGCCATTTTAATTTCTATTCTAAGAATCACACCTCCTCAGGTACAAACAACAACACCAAATGCCACAACATGGTGATTCACCATTTTTCAAAGTTTTGATTATGAAATAATACAGAGACATGAAGATCATAGCCCTATGATAAGTTTTACAAATTACCCAAAATAAATCATGATTTTCATTTCTTTCTCTCTCTCCTTTTTCTTCCATTCTCTATCTCTAGGCTCTTGGGCCTTCTCTTGCCATCTACCCCCTTTTTCCCTGTCTTTTTCTGTCTATATATCAAGGAATAAGCATTTTTACACAAATTTATGTAATGGTTTTTAGTCTAGGTACAAATGTTTTGTAAATGTTCAATCTATGTTTCAATGTAAACAAACTGCCTCTTGTTTGATACATCTTCGTCGTCGCAATCAATACTCAAAACATGAAACGCATCGCACACCCCTGAAACGGGAACATTTATTCCCAGTCCTTTCTCCTACTCTTCAGATAATAACCGAAGACATCGAGAAACATTTCAGGAAATCTTTTCCAGGATGCTGCCTAATTTTCCCACAGTCTCGAGGGGGAATGAGGCACAATGGTGTATTTAGAGATGCGATGGAGTGATTCGGCTTCCGTCGATGGGGACGAATGTCATCCAAATTTGATCAAGATATTCACATTTTGTAACCCAACTATCCAGCTGATTCACGAAAGTCGCGGGATGTCATGACCCAGATTAATCTGTCACGTAACCCCCAGTGCTTCAATCAACCATCTGCGCAAGTTTGTGCGAGATTGAGAATGACGTCATCTTAAGCTTGTTCCAAATATTTGCACAAGTCATTAATCATAAATGGGTTGGGAAATGATATTCGCTGCTTCTAATCTCTCTCCCGGTAGATCTGCGATATAGAAATGAGAGATTTGGCATGTTTCAATTTATGGCATTCCCATAACCAGATAGTGAACCACGATTTAATGAATGTCAAATCCCAACAAACAAAATGGGCTTAATTCTTATCACAAATCATGAGAAGTAGATGAGTCCTTAAGAACAAAGATACGTGTCAAAGAGATGTTATTTTTTTAATTTTATGCAATGAGAATTACCCTTGGTAGGATAATTTTTTGCCCATGCTGGGGGGGGGGGAGCTCCAACGGGAGGTCAAATAGCGGATCCAAAGAGGTAAAAGAGGCAGTGCCCCTGTTCCTCCACTGGTGAACAGATGGCCTTGTCCCCTTGAATCGACCGGTTTATTAATCAAATTTTTGCCCATGGTGAACGAGGGGTTGGTGGCTCCAGTGGAAGGGTACATATTGGTGGATCCAACGATGTGAAAGAGACTGTACTTCCGGTCCACTACTAGTGTCGCACAGAGGGCCAAGGCTTCCTTAATTAACCGGTTTAATAATAAATTGAAATTAAACTGGGTAGTATACAATTGAACTAGAATACTTGGGAAGCAGTTTGCACATTTGTCGGTCAGGCCACCGACAAGCTGTTGGGTTGTAAAGAACAACTTTTATCCAAAGAAAGCATAACATATGCTCCTACATATTTATAGTAAACCCATATTGGCGTCATTCCCCCTTTTATTAAATTCAGTGCCTAAATTGTAAAGTCATCAGAATGGAAAATATGAACCTTTTTTTAGTCAGCCAAGAACTTTTTTCTTTTCCCCTCCCACTTTGACAGATCCTTAAACCACCATAGCTACAAGCAAAACATAGATTCTTTTAGGGAGGGAGGTGGTAATTACGACAAGTTCATGAATGCGTTTCAATTATTTTTATATAACATAAACATTGCTCATGATCTTTCCCTGCTGTGTGCTACCCAAGTGAAACATTTTGGAATGTAAAAGCGAAGAACTTTTTTATGTTATTAAGTACTAGTGAAGAATCTTTTTCACCCTCCTGTTTCCACAGATCCAACATCCACACATAGGCTTTTAAAACAAGGATTGATGGGGGATGAGGTTCCTCCTGCTACAAGTTCATGAATGTGTGTCAGCTATTTTGGTGTGACATAACCACACCCGCTGTTCATGTGCTAGCTCTCACAGTGGCGACCCAGTCGGATCCGCAAGTGCAATCACACCTCCAAAGGGGTAGATTATAGGTTGCCAGCGGGGTACCTGAATGTTGCACCTTGTTGCCTATACATTTTTCAAGCGTCCCCTCCCCATGAATGTCAGTCGAGTCTGAAGTACATTGATAGGTTGTTATGGTCATTGACCGTGCAGTTGTACCAGAGACCTACACTTCTGAATGAATTTTTTTCCATAGCATCTTCATTCATTTGTTCATTTGGGACAGTCCTTGTGCTGTTGAAGTTCCATATTTCCTATATCTCTCCATGTTCATTAGAACTTCTAATGGTATATTTGGTGGAGTGTTGGAATTGCAATTGGTATCTGTATGTCTCCGTCACCATTGCTAGGTGGTGCTGGAAGTATTAATTATTTCTGCCAAATCACAGAAGTGGTTATAATTTTTAGTCAAAATATGACTTTCCCAATTTGTGTTCGAGCCTATATGATACATTGCCCACTGATATGTTCCATTTTAGTACTTGGATTTCACAACATTCCATAGCTTATACTATTTCCCATCAACATATACACTGCAGAGCTCTCAGTGTACCCATTTTGCTTCTGTATCCTTTGCACTTCTTTCTATGCCCCAGGAGACCCACAATATAGAATTATGGAGAGACCTTGATGTGTTGATAGATGTCATTTTTGTGTGAATAAGAAGTTTAAATTCATAATATAGGCTCAAGAGCATTTCATTCTGTCTCAGCTGAAAAAGAAGACCATAAAAGGTCATCGGGATTTTCACTCTACTTCTCTATTCTTTCTCTTCCCTTAGTTTTACGTTTGATGCATGCCACCCCGTCCTAGATAGTTACCTGTCGGCCGGAATGGACAACCTGTAGTGCACAAGAAATATATGGAGGAAGTAGCATACCCCCCCCCCCCCCCCTCTCAACAGACATTTTTCAAATCAGGGTAACATTAGGATAATTCTGAGGGACAATGCTTACACATGGCTAATGCAATAAAACACATCATGTATATGAAGGGGCCTCCGTCAGTCCCTAAGACAATCATAACGCTTAGAAGAGCTAGAAACATCTGTCTGAATGTCTTGAAACCATGCCAATCTTGAGCGGATACAATACCATGTGCTTTATTGATAATTACAAGTGGACTGTCAAAACTTATGATAGGGGGTTCGTAGCTATAATGTTAAAGAATCAGCATGAAATATAAAGGGGAATTACACCCAGACAATAATGTACTGTCAGTAAATGAAGAAAAATCAGATGAACAAACTGAAAATTTGAGCAAAATTGGATAATCCATTCAAAAGTTATGAATTTTCAAAGTCATCATTTCCACCTGTGCTGGGCATCCTTGAAATGGCATGTGTATAGCTAATTAACATAATATGTTATGCAAGAATTATTCAATTAATAATATGTGATGTCATACATGGAGAATTCCTCATTCACTTTGTATATAAATTTATTGAAAATGGATCAATATCATATTTCAAATCCACCCCGTTCTTTCTGGAATGCTTGCAGAATTGATGTGGCTATAATATATTTAACCGAAGAAACAACATTTTGTCTACTTTTCTGGAAAAAGAGGAAAATGTGATATTTTGTGTAAAAAGCGAATGGAGAGTTCTCCATGTTGGCAGCCATTTTGTGCCGGTGCGTTTGCCAATTTAAAGAGCCCATGCGGGGTGTAAATCAAAACTTTAAAAATTCATAACTTTTGAATGGATTATCCGATTTTGCGCAAATTTTCACAGTTTGTTCATCTTATTTTTCTTCATTTAATGATAGCAATTTAATCTCTGAGTGTAGTTCCCCTTTAAACCCCCATGACCAATCCCAACCTCTACTTGCCTACTTGTTTGTTATGAAAATATGGAGAAAAAAACTACTTTACAAAATTCATATATTTCTATTTCATTTTTTAAATATACATTTCTGTGACACTCTCCAAATTGAATAAGGAGACCTTTATCTATTCACTTAAAGCCCTGGTCACATAGGGCCCCGGAAGCAACACGATTCACCCCGACTCGTTGTTCTGAGGCACTTAACTGTGAATTAACAAAGAGTCGGGGTGAATCGTGTTGCTTCCGGGGTCCTATGTGACCGGGGCATTAGCACCTTTTTTTTTTCATTTGACACTTCTACTCAGAATTCAAAACCTTTATTTAATTGAAATTATCTAAGAAAAAGTTTGTTTCAATGTTTTATAAATAAAAATACATGCTTATTGTTTAACTTTGAAAAAAAAAATGGATGAAAGTGTAATATTGAATTTTAATTGTAATTTAAGTGTTCTGTATTCACTTTGAAAAAGTTGACCAAGACTCGAATGCATTGATTCTCATCACGTTTTGAAGCAACAATTACAACTTCAGATATACCGTAATAGAGCCATCAAATATTCTTTAATTTGATCATATTTGCTCCTCTTTTTGTGTTTGAGCACTTGATTTCATTGCCAATAAATTTGTATCACTATTTAGCTGATTCATAATTTCTATTGTGCATATATTTGCTGAGGCAATCATCTGATATCTGTTCAAACACACATTTTCAGTTTGCTAGTTTGCACTTTACACCCATAAGCTAACTCCAGATGCAAAGTAGTCTAGTACATTGTAAATAGAGCAAGCAATTACGTTAAAAAAAAAGAGTGTAAAAGAACCAGCTGTCAGATTTAATTATATTCAATTCAAGGATTATATAATAGCGATGCCACTATTCAGAAAATTTCCTGATTTCATAACGTGTTGTGAAATGATTAAACCGAACAGTCTAATAGGCAAAAGTATCATTTTTATGAAATTTTCTGGAAATTTCATCTTCTCCTTTTGGCATGGTTTTATTAAAGACATTTTTTTTTTAAACCAAAAAGCTGAATTTTTATCTATTTCACAGAAACAATACTAATATGTCAATAAAACTTAAAATTTATAATTTGTCTATGATTCTTTGTTACACTTTCTATAAAATAATGCAATTATATGCAGCTTGTGAAAGTTCATCTTTGTTGGTTTAAAATACTGAAACTTTAACTTTCGATGGAAGGCAGGGCCAATGATTGTCTGGAAATTCCTTCCCCTTCCATTGTCGAAAGTGCACAGTTTTTTTTAGACACCCTGTAGTACTGTGTATTAATTCAATTACAAATATATCAGTAAAAACTAGTGAAACATATGGCCGAATAATGTCAGAATCAAGCTCATAATAAATTTGTAATGGTATTATTCTTCATTGCATCCATGGTCAAATGATTAATCCCCGATAGATCAATTTATCATACATGTCATCAACACATCTCTTCGTGATACAAAATGTATTCATACATTGAAATATATTTCTTAATTTTTGACAAGTTAAGTACTCCTTTTGCTTGTAAGTGCATAGATTGTTGTAGTGCTATACAATGGATGCATCACATGTAATGTATTTTATTAAATCTCTGGCATTAGTTGGATCAATATCTCTATTGAACATGCACGTCTCCCTCCATTCATATGACATATTTTGCTGTAGATGTAATGAAAGGATCCATGTACTGCTAAGTACGACTAATGGACTCCATGGTTAGGCTACTCGATATCTTTATGATATTTAATACATCTATTCTTCATATATATGCGCAGTTATAGATTTTGTTCAAATGATGTATTACAAGTTAAATTCATTCATAGATCCCTGTGACCCACTTTACATCATTTTACATTAACCCTCTCATTCCCTTAGTCGCATTTTGGCACCATTGGACACTGTTCACAAGGGCTATGTACCATTGCAAAGCTAGAGAGTGTGGCTTTCCAATGAATACAAACAGTAGGGGTATTGTCTGAGTTCCTTTTCTGACAAATTGGATTGAAAATACAAATTGTGATTTTCTCAAAAAGTAGCGGGGTCTGAGAGGGTTAAGCGCCTTTTGATATGAGCATGTAGAGCATTATGTTTTTATTTCTGCAAGCAAGGGAAAATGTTTATACTTGATATCTGCATGATATTTAATACATCAATTCTTCATATGCATAAATTTTGTTCATTTGATATATTACAAGTTAAATTCATTTGTAGATCCTTTTGACCCACTTTACATCATTTTGCATTTGACGCCTTTTGATATGAGCACGTAGAGCATTAAATGTTCTTATTTCTGCAAGCAAGGAAAAATTTGTATCCTTTTGTCTCGCACAAGAATGCGAAAACAGGCAAGCATTGATTATCCATGTCATAAATCTGAAATTTCAGACTAGACTCTTTTCATTGAATCTATTTTTAATCATCTCGGGAATTTTTGACAAAATATTGACAGTCATCATAAGCAGCATGAATAAGATATCCCTTTCCTCCAATATCCGTGCAGTTCCTGTTAGAAAAAAAGTCCTCTCAAAATGTTAGAGTTGGATGATTGATGTCACTCCATAAGCTTCATTTTGTGCATAGACAGAGCCAGGGGCCAGGGGCTGAGCTCTCTCCACAGCTTTAGGGGCCATGGCCCACTTTTGATCTCCCCAACTCAGCATGTTTTGTGAAATTACTTTGTTTTTTTACAACATTGGCGGCCCTTCCTTTCGCATAGTTTTTAAAATTTCATGGATCGGCTAGTGTTTTTAGAACTGAAGGAGACCTTTTTCAACTTTCATTTGCAGACCAATATGCAACAGGATGATACAAATAGATATAAATACAGCCAACCTGCAATCTTTTGTAATTGTTGATTCATTCTTGGATGGGTCCGATGTGTAGTGTAGTAGACTATGGTTTTCACTTTTTCTGAATCTTTTGGTTATCCACCGTAGGCAGCTTTGGCTGCCCTGTTAAAAAATGCCCCCATAAAAATTTTAAAATAGCAAAAATATATATTTTCATGTAAAAATTGCCCCTTCATTGATTTATGGGCAATCTATTCATCAAAATGTCTCTTATAGCAAGGAAATAGTCACCACAAGTTCCATGAAATAACCTCCTCAAAAATATATTACAAGGCTTTTATTTATGAAGAAGAATGTAAAAGAGCCCTTGTAACGAAAAAAAAAGTATTTTTCCCCTGTTTGACCATCCCTGGTTTGACTAAGTCTGGATTGGGCCTGTACTTGCAGACTTTTTACTTCACATTCTCATCACATAAACGAATCCCTCCACGATTTAGTTTTATGCTGCTGAAAGAGAGAAAAAAAACCCAAATTTGGCCATTCATAAATAGTTTTCTTCTTGTGAAGTCTGTTAGATTGCCGCAAGCATTTCTTGTTTTTCAAAAAAGTTCCGGAGCTGCAGGTTTAAAATGGTTTTCCAAAAATTGAATGAAAAGGGGGTCATGTAGTGGGGTCATTTCAAGTGGGGTTTATTCAGGAGCCTTAGAGGTTAAAAAGTTCAAAGATTTAGGGTAAAATAAGTTCATGTGGCAGAAATTGTGAGAAAAGGCGATTCCAATTTTTTCCCATTATTCGAAAGTTTTGAGTATATAGAAGTGGGAGTTGGATTTCTTCAGTAGAATTGGGGTTCAGAAGTTCAGTGTAAAAGTGCTTCCATTGGATAATCATTTCCCCCATGGGAATACTGGAATAAATTTGAATGCAATGTGTAACATCGACAATAAATGAATAAAGAGAGTGGGTAGGTCCTTTTCAGGACCACTCACATTTCCAAGAAAGATCACTCGTTGTACCGTGAAGCATTATTCTCAATAAATGAATACAATATCATTTTAAGAAAGCTTAATAAATACTGGGTTGAGACTTGATTTACAACCAGGACTATACATACTCTTGTCTATAATGATCACTTCATTTTCAAATTTGCCTAAACTGGAACATAAACAAAGTGTCACATTTTTAGTCAATGTACTTTTAGAAAGATGAGAGGAATAGGATGAGAATCATGAGATGATTGCTTTTTTGGTTGAAAAATAAAATGGTTGAGAAAGCCATGCAATTTTAATCAAAGCTTCAATTAATTAAAAGAAAATTGAGGGCTGCATGGGCCTTACAATTCCTAAATTTTTAATCGTCTGTGAAAATGAATATATGTGGGATAAAATCATATGGCCAAGTCCTTGGGGAAATACAGATTTATATGATTAAAATTTAATCTTCTTTCATCTGTTTGTGATATTTGATGATCATATTTGCATGGACTTGATGGCTATTTACACATCCAATTGGACAAATATACATGTGATGCTGACAAATATAGTTCGTAGCTATCCATTTAACCGATCAAACAAGGATTTTATTTATCTATTCATATCCCTTATGTACTATTATAGAAATGAGAGGCCCCCATTTTCTGACAGTTTGTACTGTGGATGAACAAATTGAATTATCAAGGATTCATATACTTAAGTTATATAGATTCTTATTTTTTTAACATTGGGATTATATAGTTACTATCTAGACTATAAATAAAATAAAGTTCATATTTCTATTAAAAGAAAAGTAGATTTATATAATTATTTCTGGAATTACTGATTAGGGTTCATTTATGCTTTAAATCATAAAGAAAGTTTCTATAATTTCCACTAGATTTTTTTTTCATCCAAACTCAATTACTTGTTGTAATTTATGAAAACTTGTTTGATACCCCCAACTTTTTTGGAAAATGTGTAAGCTTGTAATTTCACCAATAATGAACCATTTAAGATTTATTCTTTCAAAATACAATTTCATTTTTATTTTGAATACTTTTGACCTTTGCTCTTTCTATTTTGATATGAAATTCTAAACCTGCAAAAGTGCATGCCACTTTAGGGCCGAGATCTTTTGGTTACTGAATCTTCAACTAGATAAGTTTCTCTAGAATTCAGGGGCCAATTGCACGAAATAGTCTTTGCTATCCTCTTCATGCTAAGGCGTCTTATATTCTTATGCCACCCTCTAAACATAGTCGTATCAACGGTAATGTCTATGTTACGAGGGTGGCATAAGAAGTCAAGACTTCTTAGCAAGAAGAGGATAGCTAAGACCATTTCGAGCAATCGGCCTCGGGTTTCGGCAAAGACCTTTTTGAGAAAGGATGTGAAAGCGTGGGAATGGATGTGAAGCAAATTGGGACAAATCAGTATCAGGAGACTTTTTTAAAATGTCACGTTCCAATTTTGAGTACGGGGAAGGCTATAAATGGCTCTGTTAGAATAAGATATAATGTGATATGTTTCTCATATCTAAATTTCTAGCACTTGGGAATTCCATGGAATGTGTCTGTAGGAAGTATTATTTCTTTCCAGTCACTGATACCTCTTTCTAAAAATCATAAGTATTTTTAATGCACACTATCTGATACTTCCTTCTTCCTTTAGACCTATACAGCTGAATTTGAGTCTGAAGTTGTACATTTTACTCTGCTTTAACACTTAAGAAGCTTACTAAATTAGATCTTTTTTACATTTTAAAATATAGATTTTTCAAAATACTGAATTCTGTAGAATTTTGCATTTGTGTTGGAAGTGGACAGTAAAGGTGCAATATCATGTAGGATTCAAACTTTCCATGTTTGTTTCATTTTTTTTCAATTTAGAAAGGAACTGAAGTCACAGACATAAAAGCATCATATGTTTAACTTTTTTTTTGCAATTTCATGTAATTCTCACTATGATCTTCAATGGAGATAATGTTGCTTGCAAATAAGGTTTACTTTTTCAAATTAGAAATGGAGACAGCAAATTACAGAGAAATCTTGTGGAAAGCTAAATGACTTGAACTTTTTGCATTGGATCAATTTCATTTCCTATTCCCCACCAAGGTATTAATCAAGATATTAATTACCCATTTCTTTAAAAAATAATAACAAAAGGCTTACTTACAGAATTATAAGCTTTTTATGAGTTTCAATTGTATGATTTTGCACTTTTAACAGAGAAAACTTTAACAAAATTGAATAAGTTTTAAAAAGTTTAAAAGTTCATATCATGAACAGACCAAGTTCAGGAAAGTGTCAATGGCTGAAATCAAGGATTATGACTGTAAAGGAATCTGAACAAAACATTTCATTCATAAGTTAGTCTGCGGTTTCCCTGCCTGTGAGGTCATCAGAAATTCATACCAAAGAACGTCCATGGTCATGTTCATGAAATTGTCAAAGTGACACAGCATTTGATAATTCTGTTGAAATATGATTGATCTACTATGATTTTCGTTATTGTCCTAGAATAATGCCTTCTGGTGGTAAAATTTCATGATTTATGATTTTGAGCAGTCATTAAACGTTTCGCTCTATATGAGGTTCATTCAAGCAATTTTTGACCCAATTCATGATGAATATTCAGAGTTCAGACAGAGTTGACGCTATTCACCTGACTATGGTTAATTCATTATTTTCTGAGATTTTATCAAGTAATCTTGGAGAAAAAAAAACCTCTGCGTAGAATATCCTCCAAAGCTCTTCAGATATCTACTTTCCAAATAGTTCTTTTCAAGCTTATGAAAGAATTATACCTTCCTTCCTCTTGATAAAAAAAAATAATAATGAAACACTTTTATATAGCGCATAACACAATCATGCGAAAGTCCCCAAGCGCTTAAAAACATAGAAAAAGAGAAAGAAGTCAGAGGAACTGGGATTATCTCTTATTCTTGATTCTAACTTATTTCTGCCCCTTTCTGCTTCAACTTTACTCCTCATAATCTCAGTCTACCCTCTTCCTCCTTGATTAGTTAAAAACAAAATTGCCCTCTGCCTACAATTAATTTTCTGAAGTTCAAGTACAGTTTACTTTCCTCGCAAATGAATTTGCACGTTCATGAACTGTTAGAGAAGGTCGTATAATGCTCTATCAAACCACATTCATGCATTTTTTTACCCCACTAATTATTTGTTCATCTTTTGTTTTACAAATTTTCCTGTGTGATCATGAACTTCACAAATAGTTTGTCACGCTCTGGTTGGGCCCAATCTTAGCAATATTTGCCACCTGTATTTGCATCCAGTATTTTGAGTGTATAAAACTACTCTGCAAGGTCATAATGTTTTGGTCTCCTCCATATATAAAGTTCATAGAAAATTTATCTCCTTTGTTTTACAAATTTTATAAAAATTTTGTATTTTCATAACTTTTTGAGAATGTGTTTATTCTCTCTCCCTTTCTCACCCTCCTTCCACATCGTCTACCAACTGTCTTTTAAAGTGAGATGTGAGCAATTTTGGTAGCCATGTATTTCATAGTTTAAAAGAAAGAATTTGTATTTGATTAATAGAATTCAATGAAATTTATTTCTTAGTTGCATTAAAAACAACATACAAAGGGCATATACAAAGGAAAATATATAATACATAAGATATAGAGCGAATACAAATGTGGGGGATTTTTTATCATTTGTGCAACAAATGCAGCTTGGCCTTCTGTATGATACAAAGCCTCTCCTAACCCTTTGACTACTGAATTCTGTATACCCAGAAGACTTTGTGCAACGATTACCCGGTTCCAGTAGTCAATGAGTTTAGGGACTTGAGACGCCTCATTTCAGATGTACTGGAGGGAACACTGCCTACGACATTTGAACCCATACGTGGCGCCACTTCATTTTCGGTTCGGAGAATCGAAAGTCTCAAGAATTAAGTTTTCCACTTTCCCCTCTTAATTGCTAAACCATATGTGATAAACTTCCTTTGCCCTACATTTTGTAAGTTCATGATATTTGAAAAATGATTTATACTTGAAGAAATTATTTGTTCCCGAAATCAGCAACTATATTCTGTTCGGGTGTACATCTTTGGATTAACAGATGGGGTGCTGAAGGGACGAAAAATTCAGCTAACCTAAGTTTAAGTTGAAAAATATAAGTTGGAGGAAATATTCATAGGAAGAAATATTCTCATCAACATTTTTGGTCAGAGCGTAGATGTTATAGTGTGAGAAACTTATCCATGACATTTTGCAAGCACTAATATTTTTAATCAAGTTTCTAATTTTAAATCACCATGCAAGGAGGAACTGTAAACCGTAATGTTATTTCTATGTTGATAATATTATTCCTCCTTCAATATTCCATGCCTTGTAGTAGAACTAAACAGAACATTTAAGATTTGAGGTACGTGTACGAAGAAATGTTGAAGGATAAAATAATAAAATCCATGGCATTCTGTTAGGAGGAAAAGCCATGACATTTTACAAGTGACTTAACTTAATCAAGCTCTCTAACTTCTTAAAATACATCCTGTGCACTTAATTAAGAGACACACATACATGAGATCATTTATAGATGTTCATGGTATTGTTGTCTCTTTGCCTTTCACTATTGGATCAGCAAAGTTATCAAAATAGGAAACTAATTTTAGAGGGAAATGCCTGGTATAAGTTGATCATGTCTGCTATACCCCGCACACAATTCATCTCCGAAGTGCTTTCTGTGTTTTCATTGTATTGAAAAATGAGGTAATGAAATTTCATAACGAAGTTTAGGTTAAGTTCTTTTTAAGACTTGTCCTTGCTGTTTGTCTCAGCAGTGGGAATAACAAAACAAAATCAGCTAGAACATGGGTGGAGCCAGGATCGGCCACTGTTGGGGTAGGGCCAGTTCAAAAGGGAGTCGCAGATGCCGCCCCCCCCCCCCCCTGGATCCGCCAAGTGTAGAATATTTTTGATGAGCTGATAAAATCCATCAATTACTCAAAATGAAAAAAAGACATCTGTAATATTTTGTAAACTTGGGTTTAGATTTTTATTTGCATGGTTTTCATCGCCGCACTTTGCAATCCAGATCAGTATCATAGCTTTGATTGCTTTGTATTCAAGCAAATATTGCACGTTCTTTAATTCGAGATGTGAAGTGCATGAGTAAATATGACTTAATATTAGAGGAGCTGTGAAATTATATTTTTCATTGGTTGGTCTTTTACTGCTCTGCTAATATCTCAAATCGATATGATTAATGTAGCATGGGTTTACTTTACCTAAGCAAAGTTTAGTTGTACGTTTAGTTGACCTTTAATTAAGATTGTTGTTTATTTTGAAAATATTGACAAGATAATTATGATAATTTTTATGGTATGGAAAATTGTAATTGTTGCATTTAGGTATTTTGTGTGTGTGTGTATGTGTGTGTGTTTGAGGGGGGGGGGTTCATGTAGGTACTTGGCGTACTGTATAATTTATTAGAAGACACCCAAATACAAGAATTCAAAGACTGCATTCAGAAATTTATTCTAATGAGATAATCTCTAATAAAGAAACACAAAAATTATAGGGTCTAAAGATTTAAGTTTAAAATTCTATGCTTTCAAAAAATTGTGCTCTTCCCTGTAAAAATATAGTGACCTTTTTTACTCTTTTTTCTTTACATAGTGAAAGTTTATACTCTGTTTATACTTGTGTTTAGAGTTCGGTGATAACATATACATCAAATTAATAGGTGCTTTGTGGTTATAATTGGTCTGAAAATTAATCCGTGTGGTTTTAGGGAGTTTTCATTTAGATACAGACACCCTAAAAATACCTCGTCATTACTGCACTCTTGAACCTGAGCAACGCGGATTTTGATATCTGTCACGTTGTGTAACTTGTCACGTTCGTAATTAGTCACGATGCAACGGTGACTCATCCCCCAGGTGATTGTTTTCATGAGTTACAACAGGATTTCACGGTTTAAAATCGTTAAAAGCACTAGAACGAAACATGAAAATCGTCAAACATTACGACAGGAACCCCTCGTGCGCACGCATATCTCATGTCTAGCCAAAACAAATGTGCGCTCGTGAGGCGTGGACAAAAAATGCAATTTCATACATCTGGTGATCGAATGCATATGAGTAGCAATCATGTTTTGTTAATAAATCAATTTGTTAATAAATAACTTTATTAATCTAGCATGCTAGGCCAGCTTGATAAATTATCAGTTTGTTAGCTGTTTCCATAGGTCATTTTTGTTCTATTGCCATATGTTTTTTTTCTATTACTATTTTTGGCCTCAGCGAGGACACTAGGTTTGAAATCAATGATTGTTTATGATGATAAGTTATCACCTCAAGACTTCAATNTTATATTGGATGGCTTCATTTCATGAAATACCGGGAATATTGCACTCGTTAGGGCCAATATTGCACTCATCTTCGATTCGTGCAATATTACCCTAACTCGTGCAATATTCCCTGGTATTCCATTTATTGCCATCCAATATTATATAAATATATGAGGAGCTGTGAAATTAGGTTTTTCTTGGTTGGTCGTTTAGCTCTGCTAATATCTTGAATCTACTATATGATTAATGTAGCATGGGTTCACTTTATCTATTAAAGCAAAGTTTAGTTGACCTTTAATTAAGATTGTTCAATGTTTATTTTGAAAATATTGACAAGATAATCTGGATAATACTGATGGTATGGAATATTGTAATTGTTGCACTCAGTAAAATGATTTGTGTGTGTGTATTTGAGGGGGGGGGGGGGGGGAGGGTAGTACAAGTAGGTGCTTGCTTTATGGTTTTACAACCCCAAATACAAGAATTAAAAGGCTGCATTCAGAAATTTATTCTCATTATGAGATAACATATAACTGAAGAGAATTTCTAATTTTAAAGAAACACAAAAAGAAAAGGGATTTGAAATTCATGTTTGAAATTATATTCATGCTTTGCAAAACTTAAGTTTTTCTCTGTAAGAATATAATGTCGACCTTTTTACTGGTTTTTTATGTATTGAAAGTTTATACTCTGCACTCGTGTTTAGAGTTCAGTGATAACATATACATCAAATTAATAGGTGCTTTGTGGTTATAATTGGTCTGAAAATTAATCCGTGTGGTTTTAGGGAGTTTTCATTTAGATACAGACACCCTAAAAATACCTCGTCATTACTGCACTCTTGAACCTGAGCAACGCGGATTTTGATATCTGTCACGTTGTGTAACTTGTCACGTTCGTAATTAGTCACGATGCAACGGTGACTCATCCCCCAGGTGATTGTTTTCATGAGTTACAACAGGATTTCACGGTTTAAAATCGTTAAAAGCACTAGAACGAAACATGAAAATCGTCAAACATTACGACAGGAACCCCTCGTGCGCACGCATATCTCATGTCTAGCCAAAACAAATGTGCGCTCGTGAGGCGTGGACAAAAAATGCAATTTCATACATCTGGTGATCGAATGCATATGAGTAGCAATCATGTTTTGTTAATAAATCAATTTGTTAATAAATAACTTCATTAATCTAGCATGCTAGGCCAGCTTGATAAATTATCAGTTTGTTAGCTGTTTCCATAGGTCATTTTTGTTCTATTGCCATATGTTTTTTTTCTATTACTATTTTTGGCCTCAGCGAGGACACTAGGTTTGAAATCAATGATTGTTTATGATGATAAGTTATCACCTCAAGACTTCAATAGTTTCTAGTATAACCAACCCATTATACAGTAGTCTAATGGCAATACATATGCTGCATACAATGTACAAGGTCATATTTCGAAAGTTAGGTCTTTCTATCAAATTTTAGACTGGTGACAATAGCCGGCGCTGCACTAGTCCGAGTTTCCTTGATCTCGAGCTTTTAGCCCGATCAGCCATCTTTGCAATTAAACTCGAGATTGGCAATCTTGGTCTGCACTATAGCGAGTTTGGAATCTTGAGCTTGTCTTTTTCCGAGATTTAGCGCGAGCGCGAGCTGCATTAGCCCACTCCGAGCTTGGTCTAGTTCTTGAGCATGCGCAGTCTCGGAACATAAGCATGTGGTTATTGTGCGAAGAAACTCGTACGTATGGGCCTGGCTGTCATGCTCCGCTGCACCCACACAACGCCATGAATAAATTAGCCCGATTCGCAGAATTAGCCCGCGCGCGAGCTGCACTATGGCAAATAGGAGCGAGTTAGTGAGCTATTTCCCGAATTAGCTCACTATTTTGGAAACTAGCCCAAGATATCTTGGGCTTGTTAAGCTCGAGATATTTCAGTGAATTAGCTCACTGTTTGCGTCTGCACTGCAAATTAGCTCGAGCTAGTTCTGATGGGGCTAATTACCCGGATCAGAGCTAGCGCGCTAACTCAAAAACTCGCTATAGTGCAGACGCAGCTAATGAGACAATGGGGGTGGGGACTATCAAGAAGGGATCTTATTACATTGGGTTTCAAATTGGTCATAAATGGTCTTTGAAAATTGCAGTTTTATTTCAACATGTTCTGGATATTCTTTTTGCTAATTATTGTGCCAAACTACTGTACCCTCCACTTGTTGTTTGGAAGTGTGCTATTCCAATATCACTTCACTGGGATGCCCATCTCAATCCTTTTCACTCATTTTATGTTTGACAAATAGTTAACAAAATGAATAGCTATCAGGGAACAATACCATTGTACATCACACCTGCCTTATTGCAAAACTATTTATCTACTGGCATAAGAAATGTTTATATAACTCAGTAGATATTAATACTATGTATTGTTATACTATTTTCATATTTGTCTTGTATAACTTTTTTTCAATGTGCACGAATGGGCATGATTTTAGAAGAAGTGCTCTATATGCTCAGCTTGTGAGAATTGAAAAGAGGTATAGATCTATTAATCTTTCGAGAGCTGTGTCTTTTTTAGTACATCATCACTATGGGGATGAGAAGAATTATGTAAGGGTGTGCACCCACGCCTCTGTGTCTTTCCGAGAAAGAAGTCACATTTCGGTCCATCCAGGCACCTGCCTTGTCCGTGTGATGTAATGGAGTAGTAAATCACAAACTCTGACGTCTCAACTCATTTCCTCGAAGGAACTTTGATTGTCACTTTGATCTCCTAGGGCGGAACAAACTTCAGCGCTCGCTTCTCAAGTCAGGTGTCGTAATCCGATTCACCGTTTAGGGATTAGTCTAATAATCTACTAACCCCTATATTAGTTAGTTCAATGCTAGGTCTGCCCCAGACTTCATGACAACGAAGGTCCTCTGAGTCAGGCATTTTTTCATATTCCGTGCTCTAATAAACTAGGCAACCATTTGGGGAAATTTTATTTTATTGTGGAAGATATAAGTTGGAATATACATGTATTTGGGGGCTTATATTATGCCCCGGTCACATAGGATCTCGGAAGCAACACTATTCACCCCGACTCGGTGTTCTGAGGCAGTTAACTGTGAATTAATAAAGAGTCTGTGTGAATCGTGTTGCTTCTGGGCCTTTATGTGACCGGGGCCTTACAAACCAGCAGACAAGCACAAGACTGTGGAATAAAACTTTCATTGCAAGAAAATAATGTAAAAAAATATTTAAATGTAGATGGTGCTATGTCAGGGTCAGAGGGTTGATAGGTTTAGGGCTACTAAACAATAATTTTCATTTTTGGCTATTAATATTACAAACTGGCATATGAGCACAAGACTGGAATAAAATTTACATTGCAACAATCATATATTAATCATTACTGGAAGNAGACTGGAATAAAATTTACATTGCAACAATCATATATTAATCATTACTAGAAGAATAAATATACATTCTAAACTTTAGTCAGTGTAGGTGTTGCTATGTCAGGGTCTCTCAATGTCAATACTGCGGTTTTGATCTTTATACTCGTTCTTAAGTGTCTGATGATATGAGTTATAGTCCTTGTCCAAAGGCTAGTTCTACCCTAGATTGATTCATACAAGATGAAATAGATTAAAATGCAGCATTTGGAACCTCGTTACATAACAACGTCCTTGGAAACTGGTGGGAATTTCCCTATTAAACTACAATAGAATTGGACATAGTGGAAGTTGAAAATTAGCATGGCTTCTTTTAGCAGCATTCTTTTTAAAAAAAGTTCAGCTGTATTTGAAACAAAAAAGTAATTGATTAGAATGATTTTTACTCTGTAATAAAAAAAATATGTTATGAATATGAATGGTATGGTTGTACTTTATTGATGCTCATTTACACATGATGTATACTACTGTATAAGCTGAAATTTTCGTGGTGGTTTTATTTTCGCTAATTTCGCGGTTACAGCCTCGCGAAAATTTCCACTCTACATGATGCACATTCATTTGTGTACAAACTCTTTCAAAAACGTGAAAATAACAACACGCCAATGCGTCAAACTTGTCAGAAATCGTGAAAATATCTGTACGCCAAAATATTGGCTTATACAGTATTAGACCATTTCAAGATCACCTGTATCTATCAATACTCAAGTCAGGTTGCAGTACATTTATGATTTACCACATATGTATGTATGGTCAAGGTTACCTCTTTTAGTAGTTGATGACGGCATGTCAGTTGTCATGGCAATGATACTGCTGAAATTGGATTGTGCATGGAAGCACATTAAAGTCTAGAAGGAATTAATGTCGCAAGAATAGATGGTGTGGTGTTAGATATGTAAAGGAATGTGTTCATACCATTTTATTTCACGCAGACAATTTGTTGCTCATATTAGTATCAGGCATGTAATATCATAAGTTCATAGTTTGATACTTGACCTAAAACCTATTCCAGAATGATAGGTCAATTGCATGCTAGTCTTCAAGCATCCAGACCGAAAGTCCGGTAGTTCATTGTACAGAAATGTTGTGTCACCTACTGTATTTAAGGGGAAACAACCCCAGACATTAATGTACTGTCAGTTAATGGAGAAAAATACAGTGATAAAGCTGTGAAATAATTATTAAAATGGTATTTTCGTTTTAATTTTTAAGTGTTTGCTGTAGGATATGGTAGTTATTAGAAATACCCCAAATAGGATGTGCCTTAACTTTAATACAGTCCATGCAGAAAGACTAAATCATACAATAGAAGATGAATTTTATAGGGGGTTTCATGAATCTTGTTACAGCAACTATTGGTCTCGTTGACTAAATCCAATTATTAGATAGGCCTACACAATTTTTATTAGATGAAATGCACTATCACTGACTGTTGCTATGGTAACTGTCAGAGAATGACTGTTTTCACTGGTACAAACTTCATGAAACGCCTTCCGGGTGCTTTCAGTGTCAGGAGCACTGTGCTATATGTCGGAACGCCCTCCCCGCAGTCGCACTAAGCGCAGCCTTGGAAGACGGTTCGTCTACTAATTATGGTCTAAAAGAAATCCTGTTCTTAAACACCATGCTTTTAATAGATGTATAGAAGAGCCCTGAGCATACTGATGAAAGATTGAGAAAAATACTAAAGCTGGTAAGGAATTTGTAATGGACCCTCGTTTGTATGAAATTGCTTAGTATTCAGCTGTTTACCTTGTTATATTACAAAAAAATTATCTTGGCTTTACCCCTTATCAGTTTGATAGCATTTGCTAATGGACCACTTGTCGGTGATAATTGGTTTTAGTCAGTGTAAAGGTTAATGATATTTATATTTTTATGGTGATATAATTTTGTTTCAAGTGTGGCGGAAAACATTGGTCAAGTTAAATACTTCTGTATTATTCTGCATAGACTCTGCCAATAGGTTGGTTTACTAATAGATACAAATGTATGCAGAATTCTTGCCAGTGAACGTGGTTATGTGGTATTAGTTACACCGCATAGAAACAATTGAATTACATTCCATTCGTTACTTTTTGCTATGTTGGGCAAGCATCTGGCAACCTTTATGTACAGAGAACCCCCTTACAGTTTGCATAGTATACCTGCCTGTTCAAAGCATTCTTGAAGTGACCATTTCCATTTAAACTTCAAGTTTTTAATCACCTGTATCTGATATATGAAGGTCTACCAGCATTATTCACACACTTTTTATAAATTTATATACGGAAACTTAGAAGCTATGAATTATATGAAGATATGTACTTCAAATATATACATAGCTATAGTATGCATGCTATTCCCTTCAATTTTTTCTATACCAGATCCAAGCTGTTTATTCATTCTTATTTCAAAATTACTTCATAGTCGAATTTTGAAAAATATCTTGATTCAAAATATATTGAATCATTATTTTTGCTTCATGACAAGTAGAATATTTTTTGCAGTTTAGCTAACACAGGCTTCATAAGCCCCACAAAATATTTATGTATTTGATGGCTTTTTAAATCTTTGAGGGGACAAGGGATGAAAAGATTGAAGTAATGACATTTTACGCATTTGTGTTGTTGTTTTTAATGATTCATTATCTCAGTTATTTCCACTGTCAATGTGATCGGGCTTTGAATAGGACTATGATATATTTTGCAATCGTTATTAATTCATTTGGAATGAAGCTGGCTTTGTAATTTTTACATTTGATTTGAGAATGCTTGATATTTCTAAAAATAGCTCAAAAGACAGCTCATTTCTCCAACCTGTGCATTTACGTTGATTCAGAAGATGTTAGCATCAATGTGACGAACAGTGCACAATGAGGGGAAATATTGAGGGGCTTATCGACAGGTGGCTTTCCTACTGTCCTGCTGCAAAGTGATTTCAATTCAAATTACTCATCTTTATTTAGACTTTTATGTAAGTCTGACGTTTGGGCGACTTAAAGATGCAAACATATCAACAGAAAAGCCTTATGTGAATCACCTGTGAGATATAGATTGCTTCAGTTTGGAACTATATTCCTAATATTAAAGCCTATTTCAGCTTTCAAATAGCTCTCTACATGTATATCTTTCGTGTTCAATAATGTGAGTGATATTTGAAACAATTTTAGAATTGAGGTACGTCTAATGTTTAGAAATATATATATATATATATATATTCATCATGTATATTATCATTTTTATAATCATCAGCATAATCAAAATCATTATCATCATCATTATCATCAGTAACATTGTCATAATTATCATTATCATCATCACCATCACCATCACCTTCATCATCACCATCATCATCACCATCATCATCATCTTTCTACCAAGGACACAACAGTGTCGTCAGTTTGAAACATGGAGAGCTTTTTGTCCCCCCTTTCACACTATTCCAACCTAGCCAACTTGTGAAGTAATTTGGAAAGAGTTCATTAATAGAATTGTCTTGTGTAAAAGGGGACATCAATAAAGTCCTTCTTCCTCCACTCAGCCTTACCGTGTTCTATGATATGATAATGGCCTTAGTAGTCATCATCAGTCACTGATCTGCTAGTCCCTTGACAGTGTAAGTGGTGTTGTTGAGGGATAATCTCATAAAGCTGATATTTCCTTTATTGACCAAGAGTAATTCTCTGGAAGGTGTGTGGTTAGCGGTTAGGCACTGAGTGAAAAAACTAATTGATGAGTGTGTTTAGGGTTTTACCGTATGGGGAAATCTGTGTTGTGAAAAGTGACAGATATTTATTCATGAAACTACTCTGATTTGAGAATGCCTGTGATGATGAGAGTACAATGTGTGTTGGTGATTGAGTTGTGTCTTTCTAAAATAAGAATTCAATGTATAATCCAATAGTCCTTTAATTAATATTTGTTCTCTCTCTCTTTGTCCCCCTCTCTCTCTCTCTATTTGTCTCCTCTCTTTCCATCTTCCTCTCTCTCATCCCTATCTTTGTTTCTCTCTCTCACCCCCTAACACATGCACACACATAAACATAAACACACAACCATATACACACAAACATACACACACACACTTATACCATCCTCTCTACCAAATTACTCTCTATCCCTCCACCCCCTCCCCCTCCTCCCCCTTCCCCATCGAATCCACTCTCTAGGCCCAGCCAACTGGCACAAGAGCTTCCCCCAGGCCGGGGGCACAAGACAATCGCCTATCGACATCAAGACTTCCGATGTCAAGTTCGATGCTGGGCTTGCTGGCAAGCCTCTTAAGATCAAGTATGATCCCAAGCGCACCAAGGCGGTGGTCAACAACGGACACACCTTCAGAGTCGACATTGATGCCTGTGATTACAGTGAGTCTTACATTATTTTATCACGTTTCACCCATCCAAAAGCTCCTTCACACTTGTGCAAATTAAGGTGGGCGAAGGCTGATGAATTTGAAAAATACGGAATCTTCTACGTGCAGTGTGATGGCTCATTTGTGCAAGTCGTCTTCTCGTCCAATAGAAGTTGCCTTGGCGAGTATAACATCTTTCATTCCTGCTGCACGTATAAGCGTTGTTTTTTTTTCAGTTCGTCAGCCATCATCTGCCTCAATTTGGATAGATGTGAGGGGGCTTTTATTCCGAGATGCCATTCATTCTAGAATATATATTAGGTTGGAAATTAGAATACGAGTCACCATACAGCTGAACCAAATATTTTCTCATGAAACAATATCCATGTGAGTTTGTTTCTTAGAGAACATTTGGCTCGGCTGTCTGGTGATTCATTTTCTAATTATGCTTACTCTAGAACAGTTTTTTTTATTTTCTGTTATTATTTTTTTGTAATTTCAAACTTTTTGAAGAAATAGAAATTAAAATATGCAAATGTTATCTTTATTGTATTTTATCACTCCTCTTCCTTACATTTGTTAGATAACCCAGTGGTATTGAATTAATCATGGCATTAGCAATTCAATGACAACTTCAAACATGAAGAAAATTGAACATGTAAAAGCTTGCTATATGCAATTCTCTTCATTCCAAATTTTAACATTGTTCAGGATTCATCAACACCCTTTACGTTTATGATTGATCATATTTTTCCGTTCCATGCGTTAAATGATATTAAGATCATTTTATGTTTTATTTCATTTAGAGTACAATAATAATGACGAAGGAGGTAATTTGCCATCATGATTTTAGCTTTATTTTTTGTTTTATTGTTGCAAATGTAACCCTTGTCAATTCCAAAACACAATTATAGGGCTATTCACCATAATTTATTGCGATCATTTTTGTTCCCTTGTATTTCACACAATTACCAAGCTTACAAGTCTCTTATGTATCTGAGAATACCAAAATACATTTTCCTTTTTTTACAACTCTATGACGATTAAGAGAATGAAAAGATTGACGTCAAACTGATGAAATCAATTTGATTAGGCTCGAGTTCATCGATATCTGTGAGATTAAAATCTTTGAGATTAACATCTATATGATTTAAATCAAGGACTCCTTAATAGATTTTCTTTGATAGGCTCACCTGTCTGCTTCAGTGTTCTTATAAGATGGATTGAATTACTTTTTGTCTTATGTTTATTTTCTTACCGTTAGCTTGTATATAAATGACGTTGTTGTTGTTTTTCTTTGTTGCATGTATTATTGTCGTATTTATACATGTCAGTGAGTAGTGTCTTAGATCATGTGCCAAGAGAGAATTTTTTTCCATCAATGTATAAAAAAAATTATTTAATTTTAAGCAGATGTTTCCTTATTTCAGATGACTGTTCTCTAATGGTATGCTGTGAATTCATTGATCATATTAGTGCATTCATGTGAAAGATTCAATACTATTTGTTAATTTTGTCATAAAGTCCTTGGCCTTGTGTTCCTAAATCAAGATTTCATGCATGTTTCAGGGGGGTCCTTTGCAGTGTAAAACAAACATATCCTTCATGATTTGGGGGACTTGATAGATTTTTTAAGAACTTGTGTCACCAGACAATAGCACTGTGTCTAGTGTTAAAATATGCAAAATCATGATGGTTGCAATTTCAATAGCAATTCAAATTGAAATGTTTTTCAATTTAATCAATTCTATGGAAATAATCTTTTGTTTCTTGGCATTGTAGAGGCGTATACTGTGTACCAATAATAGAATTCATTATCGGTCTATTTCAGCGGTGGCAGGAAACAATTAATTTATAATAGCTACATTATTAGAGTATTTTTATCATTTTAGAAATGAAATTTCCGTTGTAATGTTCTACAACTGTGGCCAAAGTCATTATTAAACAGAAATTAGTTATGATGGTATGGATGATGTGTTAGTAGTCATGACTATTACCATTAGAAAGTAAATTATACATGCATATTTTATACTCTATGCATATTATATTAGATGATAGATTAAATGGGCTTGCTAATTTAAATTTTTTAATGGAAATTACTCTTGCTTCTCAATTTGACATTCATCGAGGACTTATATTGTATGTCCGTCAAAGTGCACTTTTATTAATTCAGCAAGGGAGGGACAATGAAAAACACTTAGCTTTTTAGTTTATGTCGTCTATGTATTCCGATTGATATACAATGATTATAAAAGAAATACTTTTCTATACCCTTGTCGAATTGATTTCAAGAGGAGAGATTAAAACGACAATCAATTTTAGTGAGGGCGAAGCTGTACGTGCTGACGTTCCTAACAAATCTACGCGATTGGTTAAACATTCAACTATGCTGCTTCTCCGAGAAGATTTGTTTAAAGTTCATGCCAAAGTTACGCGATAGTGAGTATGTGGGACTGGGGAGATCCAGTCCCCTGCATGGACGTGCATCATGGTCAAAATCCTAGCATTGACTGGGAAAAAATTGAATAGAAAATGAGAAAGGGATATGCTGTATTAGAGGCCAAATGCCAGTCGGATGACAATATGATTTGAATAGGCCAGAAAATCAAGGGGAAAAAGTTGGTGGAATTTTGAGAAAAATCTGATAACCAAATAAGAAATGAAAGATGTTTCATGTCTTCAAATCTTGGAACTTGCTGACAGTGTGATCACTTGCCACTTCATATATTTATATTTGACGGAAAGTCAAAGCTGATTTTTTTTCCCCCTCTTTTCCAAAAGGAGACAATGACATGAACACAGTGCAATCACAATAGAATGATGTTTCTACATCCCTCAAATATTAAATTGATATATGTTGAATTTTTGAAATGTAAAATTTCTTTATTTTCATAACGTTCTCTTTCATTACCAAAACGGTCACTATATTCCTTCAGGATATTTCATTAATTGACCATCACATGACTCTTTGTGGTTACCTTGGTGACTATACTGACCCTTTAACAATTCAGTGTTCTGTAAGAAAAAAAAAGTTTTGCATATTTGATGCTTCAAATTTCCTGAGCAACATGGTTTTGTTATTGTGGTGTCATGCCTCCTGAAACAGAATGTTATGTTTTTACTCTTTTCTTTATTTTTAAGCCTGCCCCAACTTTATGCTTGTGGAATGTGATATTAAATAGTTGTAATGTTTGTCAGTAAGTATGCATGTTTCTGCATGATTCGTCTTGTTTCTGTTTGTAAATTCTCTAGCTCGTATGCACTGCATTCTCTTCCATGTAAAATTACTAGTATTTTGAAAAAGCTGAATGTGATGTCATATCTGCCTGTTGTCAGGGAAACTGGTTGCAAACAATGCATGTGCATGAGGATCTACCTGCAGAATTTTCAAACAACAGGTTACATGAAATCCAATTGAATACTTCCACTGTGATCAAGAATTAAATTATTCCAACCAGCAGCATTGACAAAAAACAAACATGACATCACAATTAGTTCAGGGACACTTTGGTTGTGAGCACTTGCTCTGATGACATAAAGTAGTTCCGAAAATGGCTTTTGAGAACATAGAAATGAGCTGTGAAGGTCAACTAAATTATAATAAGAGGAAGTATTTAATTTTGATATGTGTGAAATAGTGTCAAATGGCTGGCCTAGGAATGCCCAGGATGTGACACCTTCCCCACTTGCAAATGATCCTCTTTACCCTGAGACAACAGTGTTGGGATTCTTTTCCCTTTACTTCTTCTTATTGCTCTTTTTTCTTCTTTTTCCTACTTTTTCTTCTCCTTCTTCTCTCATCTTCTTCTCCTTCTTCTTCTTCCTTTTTTCTCCTTCTTCTCTTCGTCTTCTTATTCTTCCTCCTGCTCTCCTCTTTCTTATTTTTATTCTCTTCTTTTTCTTCTTCTTCTTCTTCTTTCTCTTCTTCTTCTTCTTCTTCTTCTTCTTCTTCTTCTATTTCTCTTCTTCCTCTTCTTTTCTTTTTTTTCTTCTCCTTCTCTTCTTCCTCTTTTTCTTTCTCTTCTCCTTCTTCTCTTCTTCTTCATTTTCTTCTTCTTTTTCTTCCTCTTCTTTTTCTTTGTCTTCTTCTCTTCTTCCTCTTCTCTTCTTCTTCTCTTCTTCTTCATCATCTTCTTCTTCTTCCTCCTCTTCTTTTTCTTTGTCTTCTTCTTCTTCTTCTCCTTCTTGTTCTCCTTCTTCTAGAGCTAGAGCAACCACTTATCCTGATTTCCTGAGACGGGAATGGCTAATTTTCGAAATTTGTAAAGAATTTCCTGGAATGTAATTTCCACAACACACTTTCATATGGGGAATTGTATCCTCCACCAATGACAAATTCATTTACTAGAGCTTACTGTTAAAAGATTAGGACATAAATTTCAGATATACTGTACCTGTAGAACATTTGTTTATCATAATGTCTCAAATTGTGGTAAATATCATAGAATTGTCTATTAAACTCCTGAAACAGTCTTTGGAAATTTGCAATTTCCCACAATTTTTTGAACTTTTGAACGGAGTGGAAACACAACCAAGGGGGAAAGGGTCTCTATTTCTACCTCAATTATTAATTGAGGTAGAAATAGAGAATAGAAGATGGGGAGAACAGACAATTCTCCCTCAGTAACCCTCAAAAATTTAGAATTTAGGCCAACATTTTAAAAAGTTAAAAAATTTCATGTCTAAATGAATTATGAATTATTCCTTTTGCAAGTTCTGCCTGTTGCATGTAGAGTATCAACTTAGAATGAAAATACCTAATACGTAATAACTGATGCATTCTTTCATGTTTAAAACAGTATTTTTAAGAATTAGATTTTTCTCCTTAATATGTGTTTCACAAATCAATCTTTGCTTAATAGCTTAAAATTACCAAATCATTTTTTTAAACTAATCTTAATATATGTTGACATAATTTTAAAGTCATCACCATTCAAATTCTGAAACGAATTTTACCCTCAAACACACTTACTCAAAGGTAAGAGTAAATGAATGAAATCTGACATCTGACTCAAGTACCTTCATGTACATGTACGACAGGATATTTTTTCCAAAGTTTCATGCATGCAAATTGCCCTTACTCCTTCAAAGAGCAAGTATTTCCAATATTTTAGTCCTTCATCCAATCAGTTTATTTATATCTTGTTGATAGATCTGGGTGGTGGTCTGCTAATTGATAACTATCATCTCGTTCAGTTCCACGCCCACCTAATCTCATGAAGAACAAGCGAACAAGTGAAAATAAAATGCTTGCAGAAGTTATATCAAGACCAAAAGGCACCGCTAAACCTGAGTGATAATTCATAAAAAGTTCTTCGCATGTGAAACACCCCTTGCTCCTATTTTCGTTGCTTCAAACCGCATATATTTCATCTTTTCAGTCTCTTCATCTAATGATTTTATTTATATCTTGTTGATAGATCTGAGTGGCGGACCGCTCAGCGATAACTATCAGCTCGTTCAGTTCCATGCTCATTGGGGGAAAGAAGATAAGGAAGGGGCGGAGCATACTATCGACGGAAAACAGTACGCAGCCGAGGTGAGACCTAACGATTCGTTCAAGTGCTATCCCTGAAATTTTTTGGAAAAAATAGATGTTTATTATGATCTTTATTATGATTTTTATTATCACTCTGCTCCTCAGAATAGTCTTACTAGATTTATGGTGAATTACAATAATTGTGTTTATATCTGTTATTATTGATTACTATTACTAATATAATCCTCAATTGTCAATCATACTTACCGATGAACAATCAATCTCTTTTTAGGTAAAACAAAATTTTCAGATGCTTCATATGTTCATATAATTATTTTTTATCCTATTTTATCTATCCATTCATTTTCTTTTCTCTTTTTGATTTTTTTTTATTGCCAGATTAGGCTTGAATAAGAAAAATAGCCCCAAGGTATTAGCAATAGCCCTAATGCAAAACCAAAAAAAAATGCTCTTTATAAACCAATTAATTTCTTTACTGCTATTAAACATCAATTAAAGGAAAACCATTAATTAAGGAATGTCACTTTGTCTCAGATCTTCCTGGTGTGATTTTCAATTTCATCATGAGTTCTACATTATTTTGTTAAAAATACTGTATCATCTTTTTGTTGTGAATTTAGGTACATCTTGTCCATTGGAATACAGGACAATTCAAGTCAGTGGGAGACGCCATTCAGGCCAATCAGGGCATTGCTGTGCTTGGATCATTCATCAAGGTATGTAAAGCTTAATTCATATTGGTCTCTATTGGTCTGCAAGCAAAGACCTCAATGCAGGTAGTTCGATATGATTTTAGGTTCATCTTGTACATTGGAACGCTGGACAATTCAAGTCAGTGGGAGATGCCATTCAGGCCAATCAGGGCATTGCTGTGCTTGGATCGTTCATCAAGGTATGGAAAGCTTCCCATTGGTGGCTATTGGTCTGCAACCACATACCGTAATGCAGTTAGTTTGGTGTGATTTTAGATTCATCTTGTACATTGTAACACTGGACAATTCAAGTCGGAAAGAGACGCCATTCAGGCCAATCAGGGCATCGCTGTGCTTGGATCATTCATCAAGGTATGTAAAACTTCCCATGGTGCTCATTGGTCTGCAAGTACAGACCCCAAATGCAGGTAGTTTTGGTATGATTTTTTTAGGTTCATCTAGTATATTGGAATCCTGGTCGGTGCAAATCAGTTGCCATTCAGGCCAATCATGTCATTGCTGTGCTTGGTTCATTCACCAAGGTATGTTGTACTCCCCATCCCACAAAGGGATTCTGGGATCAAAATGTCCACCCCACTTTTGAGCTGCTGAAAGAAGGCTACATATCCATTTTAATTTTCCCTGAGCATACTGTAAAGTCCCTTTTTAATCCATCACTCATTTTTGTTTTGGTTCCTTTCCTATTGTTTTTATAGAATTTGTTCTTCTTTTTTTTTAGGGGGAAGATGGTATTGCTTCAAAAGCTGTCAGCAGGGGAGAATCCACTTCCCCCCCCCCCCCCCTCATTGACAAATCCTGGATCCGCCCCTCACTTTATACTTTTTAAGAAGTCTACAAAATGAAACAGAACCAAATTCAGTCTATTTCTGTGCCTAGTACTAGTGGGAGTAACTTTGTCTCGATGAAAAGACTTGTGGTTGTATTTCTTTTTATCAGGCCATAGAGGATTTTTCTAGGGGGAAATAATAGTGAGAAAGTTTGAAATTCATTTCAAGTGGAGAGATTCCCTGGTAAAAATATATCATGCCTTAACCAAATTTTATCCAATCCATCACAATGTATTCTCTTCAAACCTTTTATTTTTGGAAGTTTCTTGAAACTGTTTCCTTTGTACCTGGGATGCATACAATCAAGGGGCTCGTTACAGGGGTCTTCAAACTCACAACTTTCACGATAAAACAACACGATATTTGATCGATCGGAAACTGTCAGAAGTTTCTCTTCTTTTAGCGCCTGTCCTTGAATGAAAAGGTCATGTGAACCCTGGAAAGAAATATTAAAGGAAAAATCTTAAAACTTTAGAGCTCGCTTGAAAGGGTTTTTAGGGGGGTGTATCTCTTTATTATTTACTTTTAGGGGTTGCTTGTTGGCTGTCAGCAGGGAATATCTGACCCCCCCCCCCCCTTATTAAGTGGAGAGATTCCCTGGTAAAATGAAATATCATGCCTTAAATCAAATGTTATCAGATCCATCACAATGTATTCTCTTCAGACCTTTTATCTTTGGAAGTTTCTTGAAACTGTTTCCTTTGTACCTGGGATGCATACAATCAAGGGGCTCGTTACAGGGGTCTTCAAACTCACAACTTTCTTGATAAAACAACATAATGTTTGATCGGAAACTGTCAGAAGTTTCTCTTCTTTCGTCGCATGTCCTTGAATCAAAAGGTCATGTGAACCCTGGAAAGATATATTAAAGGAAAAGTCTTATAACTTTAGAGCTTGCTTGAAAGGTATTGATGGGAAATTGTTGTTGTTTACTCTATGAACAAGAATATTCAAACGATGTGTGAACTCTGTGGAATAACCATAGAAGTTGGCGTTAGAATATTCAGCTTGTTTAAACATTTGTTCAGTTTATTGTTTTTTTTTAGTCTGAAAGCTATCTATTATTTGGATGCATTTTAAGAACTGTGTTCAATTCAAAACTTTCCTTTCTTTTGTGATGGCGATTTTTTTTCCTATTGCTTCACATTTTGTACATTTTTATTTTCTGTTACTCTTATTTTTCATAGGGTTAGCATTTCTGTAAATGTTAATATCTTCATTAAAAATTAAATATGGTTGTGGCAAGTGTAAACAGTTAAAGAAGACTATCTCTTAAAATGGCACTCAATTAGTCAGTGACTTATGGATCTTTATATAGAGGATTTTGACAACTGGTGATTTCAGTGCCAGCTTTTGTCTGCTGTTGCATAACAATGTCTGTTTCAAAGCATGATTCAGTTCTGTATTTTCTGGCAAAATGGGATGTTTAAAGAATACATTTCTATCCAGATATACACAAATGCTTTAATAGTCAGTTTATGAAAGAAAAAACATGATAATTAATTGTGTTTATATGTATTTTTGTAATGAATCCAGAATTTCCATTGCATGTAGGTATTTGTAAAACTTATAACTGGCAGCTCATGGAGGCAGAGGGTCCCATTTTCATAACCTTTGAATTTGTGTCCCGTTTATGAAGTGGATACAGTACACATGTACCACAAAGCCACATTTGTCAGGCTGGTAGCAGTGTTGTTATAAACCTGTTTGGTTATCTTCTCATTTAATGCAATCACTGTATATCAGTCTCCTGAGTTGAGTGCAGCATAATTTGGATGACTTTCTTGCTGAAGGAAATAATGCCATGGGTGGGAATCGAACCTATGACCTTCTGGTTGAAAGGGGAGAATCAGAACCACTACACCACGACTGCCATGGTTTGAAAATGGTTAACCAAATAACCATGATTCATGGGTCTTCCTCTTCAAAATCCCTCCGATTTACACAGTTAAGAAAATTGTAAAGATAAACTGTATAAGCTGAAATTGTTGCTGGGATTTTATATTTACTAGTTTTTTCTGATTATAATTCCCATAGACTTCCGTAAACCTTCTTTCAAAAAGTTATAATAACAACCTGACAGTATGTAACTATGTCAAAATAATTAGCTTTTACAATAAATGATTAGCAGGATGGATCTATCCTTTAACCTGCTCTTGGTGCCTAGATGCATCTGAGTGAATCCGTCAATTGAGATGTGTTCTAATAAGAGAGGGATATTGGGAGGAAGTTTGAATCATCTCCTTCTATTATGTTTGATGTGCCATTATAGACAATTGAATTCATCGGAGGAAGTTCTTCAGTCAACAATCACTGTGAGCAGAAGGGACAAAGGATATTGGACATCTTCATTCAAGCATTCACAATAGCTAGATGCACACACAAGAAATATCCTTCCTTTTTTTCAGCAGAGAAATGTCAAACAAAGTAAACAACTTCATTCAAGCATTCACAATAATAAGATACACATAAAATTCATTCCCTCTTCTTCTGCAGAGAAATGTCAAATAGGTGTCGCACAATTAATAGGGAATGAATGATTTTTTCAAATATTATAAATCTTTGTGAAAGTGTGAAACAACCTCTTATCTGTAAAATAATAATTTTTTCTCTTTCTGCAGGTAGAAAGGCCTCTTCACAGCTTTGAAAATCCTAAGTAATCCTTACTGATTTTCACATCAGATTTGTCAGGTTGGCACTAGAATCATTAACGATTCCGTGACTTTTGCCAACATAAACTTCATCTACTTTAGAATGTGTGAATCTTTTTTAAATGTGAGAAACAACCCCGTATCTGACACAAGAATTATTGTGGTTTTTTTTTTCATTTTTCTTTTTGCAGGTGGGAAAACCTCATGAAGGATTTGAAAAGCTTGTTCCTTTCCTGAAGAAAACACCAAACAAGGTAGAATTACTTTGCTATTTGATTGCTTTTTAATGCAATGTACGCTCTATTCATATTTATGCTTTGCAGTTCATGTGTAAAATTATCTTCTTAGAAACAGGCAATGGAATGTTGGATTTGTACAAAAGATCTAGGAGGCCAATCATGTTTTTGTCTGGGAACACAAAGGATGATCTCCCACAACATGAGCACGTCTATTGTCACCTACACCTGGGAAGATAACATGGGGTTTATGATTTATTTTTATGACGACAAAACGAGCAAACAGAATGAAAACATATTTCACTCTTCAGTCACACATTTTGACAGCATTTGAGAGCATTGTCATGAGTTATATCATAAACAAAATTTTGATGTTATTTTACCCACTCTTTCTATTATTTGTATACTTTAAAGCCCTATGATATTGTGCCCCCATCTACTTTAAAAGGAGGGGAAAGGAAGAATGTCCTGCTTATGATTTGCATTAAAAATGACAGGCAGCGTGATGATGATTATCCCTATCTTAGAAATTGTTCTTAAATATTGTAATCGCTCCAAGATATGTTTCTATTACAACATAGTGCATGATTTAGGGCAGCAAGCAATGACAGATTTACGCGCACGTAGTATAATTATTTGGATTATACTGACACAGTTAAGTGAGTAATTTATGAAATGATTTTTTATTGGACATACACAGCATAAACCAAAATATTGAAGCAATTCAAATAGCTTGAAAATTGCATTCTGTTAGGAGAATTCTCAGTATGTAAATATCATAAATAAAAAATTTTATATTCAGAATAATTTGATATCTGTAATCACTATAACACCTTAGGGGGTGTTGTTAAAAAGTTGCAATTAATTGCAAATCAACTGCAAATCAGTTGCAAATTGTAATGAGCATTTTCATTCGGGCATGATATGAGCTTCTTACACGACGCACATGAAACAATAATTTTGATTGTGCGGTCCGATCAAGTGCAACTTGCGATCAATTTGCACATTTAGTTCAATAGATATGGTCCAGACTGTCATGTGTTTTTAGTCATAACGTGCTATTAAAGAAAAGGACATTCAAAAGCATTTCCAACGTTTATTTTAGTCTTTTTTTTCCTCTCTGAAATTGGTTCCTTCTAGCAATTTTAATTTTTAGCAGCCACAATAATTTCTTGTATAAAAACATGCAATAAAACTGTAATTTTCTTTTATTTTTCTCTCATTTTCAGAATTGCACAGTGACAGTTGAAGGAGGATTTGATCCAAGCTGTCTCTTGCCAGGTATTTATCTATTTAATTTATAAATTTCTTTTTTTTTTAATTTGTAAGTTTATGAGTTCATTAATATAATAAGTTAGATTAATTGTTGTTGTTTTAATTTTGTGTGCTTATTAATTTGTGTAGTTGTTTATTGGTTTATTTGTTTTATTTATTCATTTATTTATTTATCTATTTATTCATTTATTTATTCATAGAAATTTCATAACAACAGATTAGCTGTATAAGAAAAAATATCAAATAAATATTTGTTAGAACAGGATTATTTCCACCATGGAAAGTAACTTCTTTTTAGGAATCATTTCATATGAATAGTGAAGACCAAATACCATTTGAAACCCTGGAGCCAGAAAAGTTGCCATACACAAAACAAACTACTAATTGTTGAAAATTGTAAGTAATCCTGTCTAATTTTAGCACCAGATTTATCAGTTGTGCACCATATTCAGTAACGATTAGTAATTTTTGGCAACATATTATTATTTCACTATAGAATGTGTAAATATTACTAATCTTTAACAGGCCTGGTTCCAATTTGTACTGGCATATATTGCCAGTTATTTCAGAAAAATTTATGATATATTCAGAATACCTTGATATTGCTTTTTTTCAATAATTCCTAGTCACTTTCTTCATAAATGACTGAGAAACATATCATTTTAAGAAAGATGCAAAACTATAAGCAGCAGTTTTATCAGGGGAAAATGAAATTTCAAGCTGGGTTAAAAGTTTTCATTACATCAGATTTTTTTCTGTCCTATAACTCACTAAATTGTGTAATTTTCTAATACTTTAGATAGCCACCCAAAAGGAAGCTGTCCCTAATGAGAGTTGATAAAAGATAGATATTGCATAAATTCAAGAAATAAATTGCAATATTTTTTTCTTGAAACACACCCATTGAAAACGTACACACACGTATTGCACAAATTAAAAAAAGAGATTGCAATAGTTTTTTTTTTCTTGCAACACACCCATTGAAAACATACACACACATATTGCACACATTTAAGAAATAAATTGCAATATTTTTTTTCTTGCAACACACCAATTGAAAACATACACATATGACTCAACACCTCATGACCACAAATAAATCACCGGGATCAGTTTTGTTTTTTAAAAATGCATATATCCTAGAAGCAGAGATTATCAACGTTACGACGATAAAGACATTGAAGTCGAGTTTACCTGACCCATGCTAATGCATTAGATCCGAGTCTGTTATTGATATGATATATTTCCTGCCGATTTGAACCCAAAGTACCTCTGAATTTGGCATTGAGAGGGTTAAGTTTCATCTCATTTTCACGATGGTCATTATCAGCTATACTTAGAACAGGAGCTTTGGGACTATTCAGAAATACTCAGCTATCAATGGCAGTAAGCTGGAAAGGATTATCAGTGTAAGCTCAAGTTTGGCACCCTTCCTAATTCGGTTTCCAAAAAATTTGATACAATAGGGTCATTAATTAATGAGGACTTAGGAGGCATTAAATCAAGGAGTACGGTTTCTATGAAGCTGATTTGGTTACTATGGATAGGATGAACATTTTAATTTCAGTTAATTTACTTTGAATATTCAGAATACAATTTGAATTTAATTTTGATTGATTGTGAACAATCATTCACAATATAAGTTTACAAGCATGGGCAAACATTGGATTTAAATCTGCACTATACAAATTTGCATGAATAGCTAAATAATGGTTAAAAGTACATCGGTTAGAGTATAATGGTCAGGGAAAGTATATGAAAGCGATTAATTTGTTACTTTGACCCCTTCACATAATGCAATATTCATGAATGGAATCTTTTTTCTTTTTTTAAACTTTTGTAAAGTGCTTAGAGAAAATTTTTATTAAGCGCTATATAGATACAGACTTATTATATTATTATAATAAAGACACTTCTACACAAAAGAAAAGAAAATGGAAATGAAAGATATCTTAATGCGATATAAATATTGCAAGTTTGCAACTAATTTAATGAGTGTTCAAAATTACTTGCTCCCATACAATAAATTGCTGCTTAATTGATTTAGCTTTTTTAAGAAAAGGAAACAGTTGTGAGGTTCATTCAAGATCTGCCTTCCTTTGAAATAGTAACAATGAATTAAATCAATGAAAATTTATTTCTTCTGAATACATTTTAATTATGTTGATAAAAGGTTTAATATTCTATAAAGTGCTATGCAAAAGGATTATTATGTAAAAGCCAATGTCAGGCATTTTTAATTTAACAAGTTGAAGGCGGAACTGGGGTTAGGATACAGCATCTTATTTGTTTATTAGTTCTTTAGTACCTGCATACATTACTATTGAAGATCCCATGCATACATAAATTTAATTGAATAAAGGATACCGGTAGTCAATGATGACTACTCACAGTAATTTTTTAGAAAACCACATGTGGCTTAATAACGTAGATGTCATTGATGATTTTTCTTTGTAAAAGCCCAATGTTTTGTTACTGTGTTATTACATATATTACATAATTTCAAGTAATAATTATAATCCTCTCAACAAAACACCTGAATGATAACCTTGATAAATTATACTTTTGTCAAGGAGAACTATACACAAGCCTTCGTGAGAAAGCCACATGGTCATCCGTGTGGTTTGATGTGATTATTTCTTTCCCCATAAAACCATATTTTCTTACCAAGTAATTTCATGAGTATTTTTTTCCCAAAACATTGATTTAAGGTCAAAGAATGGATTAATTGCAACTTTATTTGTTGATTAAGATCTTTATTTTGCCTGTTCACAATAAAAGTATAAAAACTATATATAAGGCTTCCTTGGAAAACCCTATGTTCAACCATGTGGTTTCATTTTTTTCCTCATAAAACCATATTTTCTTTTGATCAAACAGAATATTGATTTAAGGTCAAGAAGAATGGATGAATTGCAATACAATTTGCTAATTAAGATTGTTACTTTACCTGTTAAATTAATCTTCACACAGCACTTTTGATTCACATGATATAGGAGTGGATAAATAGCAAAATGGTTTGTTCATTGGGATATTTTGCTCCTCCAATCAAAACAAACTTGAGTTGTATTTCATATTTTATGATGATTATATTGACAGAATCGATTGATGAAAATGAAGGATAAGCCCTCCCCCCCCCCTCCCAAAATAAGGGTACATTTTGTTAAAACTTGCTCTAAGGCATTTATCTTTTCCTTTTCTTAGCTTTCACTTTCCTAGATTTAGTTCTCACAAATGACTTGTTTTATCATTCTTTAATTTCCTTTCACACACTCGTGGTATTAATGTACATTCAAGGAGGGGCAGCTCTCACTATCCCCAAAATATTGGTTGGTGGTGTGATTTTTCATTTGAATCTGCATTGTGCTCATCAATTTCAAATAACAGGACCTTAGAGTGACTTATTCTCAACATCATATGTAAATACGCAGTCAGCGATCATTACAGTTATATAGGTAATGGACTTTCATAGATTTTATGGAAATTCATCATTCCTATATCGTACCGCGTTCTCTGACAGTATGCATTGTATTAATTGAAAATTAATTGGAGAGGCTCATTTTGAATATACATTCAATATTATTATTTTCCCTTTTTATTATTTGTGAGATTTGTAATCTTGATTTTTGAAGGCTTTTTATCAATAAATCTGATTATCTGCAATTTTTACATTTTCATTTTGATTTTCAAAAACTCCTTATGATTTTTAAAAACTCCTTATGATTTAAAAATATGTTTATCTTTATGTTTAGTAGCCCAAATCATACATTTTATCAGCCCTGTGGAGGAAGAGGAGGAAGGAGGGTTGAGGGGATGAAGAAGAAGATGATGATAAATGAAGAAGAGGAGGAGGAGTAGAAGAGGGAAGAGGAGGAGGAGGAAGAGGAGGAGGAGGAGGAAGAAGAAGTGCTGGTATAGTCCAGACATTCTCTTCAATTGTTTATTTGGATTATTTACTCGAAATCCAAATGTCAAATTTTGGCCACTGTAGATCAAATATTTGACAACCAATTTGTTTCCAATTTTTGCAAGTGTAATTTTCACACAAGCATTTCAGTTTTCAATATAAATGAAGAATTTTTAGATATTGGAGCAATTCTTATCCATCAAAGATAAAAATCATGAAGTGAAAATTCTTTTTTATCTAGACTGATGATGTCTAAAAGTAAATGCAATATATGCTAAAATTGAGTACCATTTACCAGAGTTATGAATTATTCATGATTAAACTATTTATAGAGATCACAGTACGCATTCAGAAGTAATCACATGTTTTTTTAAAGCGCCCTCATGTGGCAAGGTTCTGAATAAACTCTTTTATCTGTCTGGAGAAACAGAGACTCCAATCCAAAGCACCTTTAATCTGGAGATTCCCTTGCTAAGATACCCTAGCAAACTGGGTACTGCTGATCAATGTGCGAGTAGATCATATCCAGAAAATAGTGAAGTTTTGTGGCTGGAGGCAATTTCTAGGATTCAAAATGGTCTCTGATGCTCTCATAGACTTACATTTGACTACGTACTGACAAAACCAAACTAGATGAAATTCATTGATTTAGATTAATTTTTGCGAAGATGTTGGTTGGGCAGGAGGGAAAAAAGCAAATTGCGTGAAAATTGACAGAAAGCAGGGCTAGAGATCTCCCACCAATATCAAGTGATTTGGAGTCTCAAGAGAAATCCCATGCTCCGGCAACTGCTCCTCCTGTGTAAAATATGTACATTCATCTAAAGCTGATGTGTATAATATCTAACTTCAAACCTAACCCTATCTCTAATCCTCAAATCATTCTTAAGCATAACTCTATCACTACCCTAATCCTAACCCAATGTCTCATGAGAAATGAGGACCAGAGCAAGTGTTGGATTTGCCGGTCTAAGGGGGTGTTGCTCAAAAGTTGCAATTGATCGCAAGTTGCAGTTGATCGAAACGCGCCAATCAAAATCATTGTTTCATGCACGTCTTGTTAAATGCGCATACCTACGCGAATGAAATACGCGTTACAATTTACAAACTTGCAGTTAATTTGCAGTTAATTTGCAGTTGATTTTGAACAACACCCCCTTAGCCTTCCATTATGGAAACAAATGCAATGATAAATTAAGGATTCATTTGCAAATGCTTACAAGTACATTTTCATGAAAACTGTTACTGTTAAAGGAAACAAAGATAAAACCTTTCAAATGTTATGTAATTGACTTTATATTGATGTATATTTGTAAAATCATGAAAAGCTGAAAAGTCATTATTCTCTCCCTCTTTATATTGCTCTATTATTAATACAGCACCAGTCAGAATGCTTTGCTTTATAACCGCTTATCACTACAAAAGTCAGGACAATAGGATCACAGTCGGATAACTGGACCATGTCTATTGTTCTGAGTCTGACTTTTTATAGTGATAACAGGTACTAAAAATTCTGACCTGCACTGTATCACAATTTGACATAAATGGACTTATCAGTTATTGCAAATTAATCAATCTATTAAATATAGCCTACCTCATGGCTATAATGTGAACATTTCTTTCTTTAATAATGAATTACAGAGAACAAGAGGGACTATTATACATACGAGGGCTCACTGACCACGCCACCTTGCTACGAGAGTGTGTCCTTCATTCTTTTCAAGGACGTTGTTGAAATGTCTTCAGAACAGGTAATAATGCTGATAATTTGTCACATAATCCAGACATTCTATTTTCATTATAATTTCAACTGACTTGGGTGGTGCTTCACCAAGTTTCAAATGACTTTAAGAACAATTTTACACATGACTGGTACCAGTTCTTTTGCTGAATGGTCGGGAATCCTATACGTGTATTACACTCATTAACGTACTTCAGTCTTTCTTATAGTCGTGCGTAACTTTAAGAACAATTTGGTGAAACACCGCCATGGTTTTGGGAGAGATTGGTAGGAGCCCAGGGACTTGAAACATATTTCATGCAATCAGTTACATTATAAAAATCTATGTTATCACATCTTTCACATCAAATTGTAATGCCATTGCTGGGTCATTCTGTAATATGAGTAACCTAAATCACATTGAAGATCTTTTTACCCTAGGCCATATTTCTATTTCTTGACTAGACTAATGAGATTAATTTCACTCAAATCAATCTAGCCAGTCGAAAGTTAGGACACTTTTGTAGTGCAATGTCATATCAACCTCATCGCTCTTTTTTGTGTTGCCCAACTGATTCATGTATGCACAATACTAAAGGTATAATAATTTTGGTCAGACATTGCTCCACAAAGAGAACCATAACTTTCCAGTTGCTGGACTAATTTTGATGAAATAAAGCTCATTTGTCTAGCCAAGAAATATGATACTTGTTCATAGGAATATGGCAAATCTATTTTAGTTCAGTGTTCTGCATTACTTCCTCATAAGTGATAAATGGCGTCTATATAAAACAAAATAATACAAGGAAAGAAACCTGATCTACTGCCATCATCCTTCCTGTTATTGGACAAAGTAGGGTCAATTAGAGTTCTCCAGGTACCATATTTTATTATACCAGCAAATTATTTTTTGATTTCATATTGAATATCGGTCATGATCGGCTGTATCCGTTACAGGAACGTGGAGGTGCTGATCGGTACGTGCAGTTTTCATGATGAGGAAATCGGAATGTGCATTATAGTATAGTCGTATAATATTTATTTTCCTATTCATAAGAATATAACAAGCGTTGTGGGGTAGTGGTTCTGACTCTCGCCTTTCAGGCAGAAGTCCGCGGTTCAAGTCCCACCCATGGCGTTAATTTCCTTCAGCAAAAAATTCATCCACACTGTGCTGCACTCTACCCAGGTGAAAAATGGGTACCTGTCAGGAATTTATTACTTGGAATGCTTGAGCGCCTAACTGGCTTGCTCGGCAGTTATAGCCAGGGTAATAATATGGTACCTATTATCAAGTACAGTAGAGTATTTGCATATAGTGATCGCGCTATATAAATTGACCTAGTATTATTATTATTATTATAACAAAGTAGATACATACTATATTAAAAATGCAAATATAATACATCATTTAGAATACAGAAAAGGATAAATGGGCTGGATTTCCAATTCTGCAGTGCCAGTCACGACACTGCTGGTGTTTCACAGGATTCAAATCATAAAAAAGGAGGAGGAATTTAAAAAAAAAAGTTTAACATTTCCAGGTCCAACATGGTTAACATTTCATTGGATTAAAGGTATACTAATTCAATTTGGGAGGAGTTTGCACATTACAAGCAAGTATGAAATATCAGAGGAAAGGATATCCCGATACATGTATATTCAAAAATATATTTCGTCTTCGATTTCATCTCGATTGGAACTCTCTATGACTCGACAACCAGGACTTTTTTCTCTAACAGTTTGATGTGCATCTCAAACTTTAAGGATGTATATGTTAGGTTTATGAGAAAATGCTAATGTTCGAATTTCATCTTCAACCCGGGAACTGGAACTCGATATTGACCTAACCACCAGGACATTTTAATGGTTTTATAGAAAAGTAGCAGTCACAATTGCCTATCTTGTGTTGGCCGAGTACAATAGCCAGATAAGATTGAAAATTCCACAAAATTGTATAGCTTTCATTGAAAATTTACATTGCCACCGGTTTATTGAATTTGCATACTTTAGCAGCTTTAATGAAAACGTTTCTTTTTACATAGAGGCAGGCAAGGAGCATTTTAACATTTTATCATACATGAAACTGTCAATCATTTTGAACAAATTTACTGTTTCAAAGAGTTGTTTGTCACTCTATCATGGTTTATTTTATCATAAACTTCTGTCCTGATAGTGTCTATATGCCAATTCATTAAACCAAAAACAATCTTTGTAAGTTTTTTTCTTTTTAGCAAATGGATTCCGGAAAATATTTGTAAGCACTGATTCCAACTAATTCTTCTAATGCTTGGTCACAATATGGCAATATACTAGTAATATCAAAACATTGCTGTACAGTGTTGGGATCTCCTTGACAGTACATTTTGGCTCCCGATTTAGACTGGTCAGATTTGAGCAATTATCCGCCCTTTGCTGTGGGTCAAAGCTATTGAGACGTTAAAATCCATGACAGACTTTGCCTATACCTAATTGATTATTTCCATTATTTCCCTTTCGTTCCGTTATCTTGCAGCTCCAAGTTCTCCGTAACCTTCTCGATTACGCCGACGGTGAGACGCCCGAGGGGGAGGGAAAACTAGTCAACAACTACCGTCCACTCTGCGAACTCAACGGCCGAGTGGTCCGGGGATCCTTCCAGGTTTAATCTGACCAAATGGAGAGAGAGAGTGAGTGGAGAGAGTGAGGAGGAGGATCTGCAGAGCTGCCCATCACTACAAACTCCTTGCTTTGTTCTGGCACTGTACTTGTTAGGCCAATCTTGAATAACTGTTTAAGGAGTCTGTTTATGCAGGAAAACTGCATGCGAGCTGAAATATGGAGATACAAAATCTGATTTAAGTTTGTGTGCGACAAAATGTATAAAGCGTAAAAGCAAACCAAGTCCAAGTTACCTGCATAGACACATTCTCTTATACCGTACCGCCCTCGCAAGTGCAATATGATCAGAACGGAGCTAGGAATTTGCATTGGTTGGTGGCACTGGATTTGTTTGTATACCATCGTTGGTGTCAAAGGGTTATTTTTTTTAAAGATTTTTTTTCGCTGCATGCTACATCTATCTCCATGGAGATGGAATACTAGCGACATTGCCAGATTTTTAATTTCATTTACCTCAAATTTGTTGTATCATTTCCTCAATGATTGATTTCCTAATGCTTGAAGCATTTTTGCTGTAATGTAGGCCCTAGCTAAAGGATACAAAACCTTAGCTACATTGTGCCAGATTTGAAAATGTTCCCTTTTTTTAATTTTTGATATATATTCCCAAACAATATTTAGAATTACTTTATCGTACTAATATATGAAATCTTAGCACTATTTTCTTTCTCTATCTGTTCTCAAATTACAATTATATATATATATGCACCTTTCTGAAAGGTGTTACTGCTCCGGAGTTGAAAATGTACCTTTATGCAATAAGGTATAATTATAAAACTTGTTTTTTCTGTATTTCACTCATATTTTTCTGTCTTACACCTAAAAGCATTTATAGAAGGGTATTTGTTACAAAAGAGGATTTTCAGCTTAATGTCTGGAGATGGGCATTATAAGACAAGAATCCTTTGACATTTTGATTCCATAAGCCCAGGGGTTTCTGTGTTTTCTTATTCACTCTGTACTCTTGTCTATTCATTGTTTGATTGATGTGATATCTGCATATATCTGAGAAGTCTTGAATAAACCCAAAACCTTGTCTTCCCTACATAGCTATAGTATCAGTCAATGGTGCAGATAATAACCACATTCTTGCCAAACTCTCCCCATTAATTTTCTCATTTTGACGAGAAGATACTAAAATCTCTGGATGTTGATAGTGAGTTTTGTATCAGTCCTGACTTCTGATAAACTTTTATAAAAGAAGACGAAGGTATTTTCTAAACAAAAGGGAACTGCTGAAACTGCTTATCCAATTATGGGGAGCTGTGGAGTAAAGTTTAATCTGTTGGCATTAATGGCGTAGTCACAATATGGCGTAACTACCACTATTCTGTCGCTACAACAAAAAGAACTCATTATGTTCTTTATAGAACATAATAGGATCAAAATGGAGAAATTAAAATGAGAATTTGGCAAGTATTTTATCGTATACATACAAAGCTATGTAGTGCTATGCCTTTGTTCTGATATGGTGCCTGTAAATGCTATGCTATGCCGAATATTTACGTGTTCACCTATTTAAATCGGCCAAAATTCATGCAATAATACCACGCCACCTTGTGAACCATTGTTCGAAAATAGTCTAGTAGATCTAGAGGAAATCATAGTAATTCAATTGAGATAACAAAAATAATCATGAATGTCAATAATTGGATATATGTAGATTGGGTGCTGTGTTTTCCTATATCAGTGTTTTGTGCATTTGATGTTGACGTGCTTGTGTGGTTTCTACATGTAAGTCATTCATTGTATTTAATCATGGATTTACATTTTGCCCCAAGAAGGGAAGCATTAGATGAGTGGTTTAAGAATAGGCAGGTTTACTTTTATATTCAAATTTATGTGCTTTTCTTGCTACTGAATGGAGTTATGTGGTATTCCTTGAACCGTTTAATAACAATAAGACAACAATAATTGGAATCCAGTTTGCATACATTACTTGTTGCTATGTTGGGCAAGCCTTGGGCAAGCATTGGGCAAGCTTTCGGGTTGTTAGGAACAGCCTTTGTGTTAAAGGTATGCATAAAATTTGAATCTATTAGTAAACCCGCCTGTTAAACCATGCATTGAATGATTTTGAATGATGAGCACTGTTGCAAAGATTAATAAATATACGTATTTGTTCACATGTGAGATTTTAGCAGGTAGCAAAAATTGCGTTATCTTGTTACAGATCATGGTTATAACATTATGAATATAGACTACAGTATATTTATGTAAATCATGTCAGTCAAATTCCAAGACATCTACGGTACATGTAGATAAAACACTCGAAGGCTCTTTTACCTATTTCTTTTTTAAAGATTTAACTTTTTACTGACTTTTTCTTCATGCTTTATCTGTTTCCTTTTAATGAAAAATTTTCCAACTTATGATGACTTGACAAATAATTTTGGGTTCAATAATTTGTAGCTTATTACAAAATGTAAATAAACTTCATTTAATGAGGTTCACCGTCTCCTTTGGAGGGTTTACATGTAGTTGTATAGGAAAGGAATTCTATTTTTTATTGTAGCTTATCACCAAATAATAAGACTGATGTAGTTTGTGTGAATTGATAGTTCTAAAAAAGTTATTTATCACATCTCAAGTAACTATGTACTGTATAATATCTATTTTACCTTTAACATTTTATTCTTGTAATGACCTTGCTTTAATGTAGTGATGTAATTATAGGGTGAAGGTAATGAATTCCAGATAAATGATTTTTATTCATAAGTAATTGATGATAAAAAGCCCAATTTATATATTTTTAATCTGATCATATTATCCAATGAAATATAGAATGATTATATAACATTTTTATCAATATTTAGTAATGAACTTTCTCGAAATGTGTCGGAATTGATCAAGGTGCTTGACATATTCTTGAAATGCATTTATTCATTTGTAATTTGTCATAATATCTTTATTGAAATAAGTTTGCATATCATTTTTGTTTCTGAAATACATTCAAATTTTTAATTAAATCTAATATATTATTTTCTAGCAAACCTGTAGATTTATTAAGTATTTTAAAGAATTTGGAATTTTGAATCTCATGTAATGTTTCATTTTTTGTTGACTAAGTCTTAATTGTTGATAAGAACCTGTTTATGTATTTCATGCACACACATACACATACACAACGTTGGAATGATATCCAAAGGCGATATTTTATTGATACAAAAAAATATATGGTATTTACAGTATCTACCATAAATTTCAAGGCTGAGAATGTCAATTTTTTAATCAAGTATTCGCAAATTTTTCACAGCTTATTCAAACAGGTATGAAAAAAAGTATTATAAACATTCTGGCGTTAATATACTCGGCTGATATTTTTAAAGTGCTGGTAACTCAATGTTGGAACTTATGCATACTTGTAAATTTAAAAAGAATTCTTCTTTCCTCTGACCTCATCTGCAGGTGTTAGTGGCATAAATGCCTTCCAAACATAACTAGCCCTAACTAGGGAAGAACATTTTAGAGACTTGTTAATGCTTGTTCTTAATTGAATATGAAAGCTCTATTTTTTCATTAAGAATATCTCAATCATGTTGCTTTTAACCATCATATTTTCTATTTTAAGCAATTCTTACATGGTGTAAATTTCACTGTATTGTTAATGGCATTTGTCGGCAATTGCTACGTCCGAAGTTTCTAGGGCAGTGTTTCATCAATTAAGAATGACTATAAGAGAGACTGGAATAATAAGCAGAAGATTCTTAATTCTCCGGCACACGAACGGATACCAGATATTCTTATACATTGTAGTTGTTCTTAGTGTTTTTTCGTAACTTGGTGAAACAATGCCTTAGAGACAGTTTTGGTACTTTTTAATGTCATGATGATTCGCTTGACCCTTGTATTTATTAAATATTGTAATGGAAATAATAGTTATGTGAAGAGATATCTAGATTTGATATTGTAATAATGAATGTTATTTTAATGTGTTTGACCCCTTGTATTTATTGAATATAAAACAGAAATAACGGGATAAGGTGCTCTGCACTTGTCTAGATTTTTATAGAATACAAAATTGAGGATTATATTTAATAAGATTTAGATAAGGTAAAGGACAGTAAAATTTTCGTGTAAAATTTTAGCTGCTTGTTTCATTTGTGTTATTCATTCTTGTTTTGATTTGAATAGAGATTTGGAGAGAGTAAAGGAGTGAGTTAGGGAAGGGAGACGGGGCTGAGAGAGGGGAGAGGAAAGGAAAAGGAAAAAGTGAAACAGAAGAGAAACAGATTCAAAGCAAAAGAACCGAGAAAGAAAAAAAAAGAGAAAATGAGGAGAAACAGAAGTGGAGAAAGAGGAGATGGAAAGCAGAAGAGAAAGAGATGAAAAGCAGAAGAGAGATAGATGAGGAGGAGAGAAAAGAAGAAGAATCAAAAGAGAAAAGAAGAGGAGAAGAAGTTGAAGAGAAAGAGGAGAAAAAGAAAAAAGAAGAAGGGAAAGAGAAAAAATGAGTAGGAATAAAAGAAATAGAAGATAAAGAGAAGAAAAGGATAATAAGAATAAAAGAGGAAGAGAAGAGAAGAGAAAGAAAAAATGGAAGAGGAAGAGAAGCGATTAGAAAAAGAATTTTAAAGAGAAAGAGAAAAGAAAAAGAATAGAAGAGGGGGAGAAAGAAAAGGAGTTTGAATTGCACATTGAAGCCAATAATGATGATTTTACACTCTCAGGAAAGAGAGAAAAAAAAGAGTATGAATAGTGAAGGAAAAGAAGACAAGGGGAGGAGAAAGAAGAGATCACAGGGAGAAGAGCAAAATAGAAAAGAAAGAAAAAGAGAAGAAAAAGAGACTAAGATTGGAAGAGGAAGAGAAGAGAAAGAAAAGAGAAAGAAAGGGGATTAGAACAATAATTTAAGGGAAGAGAAAAGAGAAAAGAAATAGAAGAGGAGAAAGAAAAGGAGAAAGAATGACACATTGAGGTTGATAATGATGATTTTTCGCTCTACTGTTTGACTGATTGACTGATTGATTACTGGAGAGTAAAAGTGCAATATTATATGTCAGTGATGTTTTATCTAATTTCCTCTTTCAATCGTTATACTCTTTATGGAAAGATTTTATTTGTGACAATATTTCCTGATATTCAAATGGGTAATAGGCGGGTTTACTTATATATTCAAATTAATGTGCGTTTAACGTAGTTCCGTGGTATTCCATATAGACCGGTTGTCACAATAAGGCTACAATAATTGGAATCCAGTTTGCATACAAAAACTTGCTTTTTGCTATGTCGGGCAGGCCTCGAGCAAGCTTTCTGGTTGTCAAGAACAACCTTTGTGTTAGAGGTATGCATAAAATTTGCATCTATTAGTAAACCCGCCTATTTCTTCAAGCAGAGACAATATTTGTTTCTTGACAAAAGAGGGTGTGCTTTCACAAATATCTGCAGAACTGTTTGAGATTGGGAACTGCCTTAGTTTTATATATATTACTTGCCGAAAAAATGAGAAATGCAAATGCTTCGACTTTTTTTTTTGCCTATAAGCTTCTATTTTATGAAAAATTATGGCAGTGAAGCAGATTAGTAATGTATTTTGCAAATCCATGGAAGTTAGAAAATGANGGGGGGGGGGGGGGGTTCAAATTTTCCTATAGACTTATCTTATTCCTCTTTCTGATTCCGGAGGTCAAACAGTGTGTACAGTTCCGTGCTGCATTTCTTTTGAAAACTATATAAATATGATTTTCCGGTGTTGCATCGTTTGTTATTGAAAGGCCCAATCACAATATTTTACTGAGATTATAATGAATCTCTCGACAAATTTTCATATGGTTGAAAATTGAAAAGGGATTACAATAAATTAAATGATTATTATGGAAATATTCACTCCACAGTTTGTTTTTATCATTATAGAATACTTATCTTTCAAGACGAACTTTCCATTTTTTTTTTTTTTTTCATTTTTTTTTCGTGTATGATCTCGCAGGCTCATAAAACTGGGTCGCAACAACGTGTCACGTGAAATGTCACATGACGTGTTCCGCTTGAGAAAAAAACAACAAGTTGGAGTCCGTCAAAGCCAAAGGAGTCGAATCATATCAATCAGATTATTGTCGTGATATTTAGACTGTACCTTTCTATTTTTCGGTCGATTCTTGTCAGTTTGAAGTATGGCTGAGGCTAAAGCTGTGTAAGTACTGCATGAATCTTTAAATCTATAATTTTAACGATGTTTTTTTTTTTCGTGTTCCGCAGCTGGATTTGCTGCTGACGCAAGCACTGAGACCGACTGAGAGTAACGAAGCTGCAATCAAGGGGAAGTGGCTAGGCAAGGGGGAGGCACGAGCCCCGCGCCGCTGCGTTACACTGAGCGGCTTACAGCAGCCGCGCCGCGCCTGCAGTATAGGTTTAGCCACTGGAATGGGATCGGTCTTATTTGATATTACTTTTAGCTATATCGCCTCCTTGTTAAGTCTTTGGTGCTAATGCACTCTCGTATCCAGTACTTTTTCAATTTCCAAATTTTATCAAATTAGGCTATATCAAAATTACATCGAGATTATCAAAATTGTTTATAAATAATATTTATTGGCACCTTTCTCACCTTCAATAATGTCACATAATTATTATTTATTTCAAGCTTAGTAGGTTGAATCTTTGGCGTTTGTCACGTTTGCGAAGTCACTGCAGGAAACTGAAATTTCTGTAGTGTTCAGTGGTTGTCAGATCGGCTAAACATTACAAAAATTTGGCGCTAACTTCAGTTTCCTGCAGCGACTTCACAAACGTGACGAATGCCAAAGATTCAACCTACTGAGCTTGAAATAAATAATAATTACGTGACATTATTGAAGGTTATAAAGGTGTCAATATTATCAATATATCATTTTGTTAAACTTGATGTAATTTTGATGTAATTTGATAAAATTTGGAAATTGAAAATTGACTGGATACGAAAGTGCATTAGCGCCGTCTTTTCTATCCCCTAAACATAGACATTAAAATGTTGATGTTCTATGTTGCAAGATCAGAAGATTGTTACGCAAAATTAAGATGACACTTGATAATAATACTAAATACTAGGGACTTTTGAATTAGCAAGAAGACAATAAAGAGTAAGAATAATATTTCATGTAAATAGTAAAGATCTTTTAATTAAAGCAAGAAGAAGATAAAGAGTACTGAAATATGATATTTCATGCATTTGCCCATCCCCCTGGTTATTCTTCAAGATGAACTTTTGTTTCTTATATCATTGTCTCTTTTTGCATTTAAATTTAGTCCTGCATTTTGCCTAGGGGATCACACCCTGACGGTGCCTCGTAGTCTCCATGCAACCAATCGAGCAAACCTGTGTAAGAGGCTGAAGAATGACCCGCAGCTGCCAGCTGGTGCTATCGTCTTACTGCAAGGGGGTGAGCAACAGATGAGGTACTGCTCCGATCACGAACCTCTCTTTAGACAGGTAAGAATCTTGTTTCCTTCATCATCATCACGAACATCATGAAAATCATCATCATCATCATCATCATCATCATCATCATCATCATCATCTCTATCACCATCATCATCATCATCATCTACATCAGCAATGTCAGTCATTGTCATCACCATCATCATACCATCATCATATCATCATCATCACCATCATCATCATCATCATCATCATCATCATCATCATCATCATCATCACTATATCGAAAATCATCATCTTTATAATTCATGATTTTGAACTGAAGCCACCATCACTAATCATTTTGGGAACTTCAAACAAGAAAACGTTAAACAATGTTTGCCCATATAACATGCACAAGCATCTTTACCTTGAATGACACAAATAAATTGTAGGTTCATGTTGCGCTAAATTCCTGAGAATAACAGTATTTAATCTAGCCATTATATCCTTTACTACAATGCATTTTCTGATGGCCCAAAAGCCTGTTTAAAAAGAAGTCATGCAAGACAATTTCCACCATTATAAAAGTGTTCTTGATATTAGTAGATTCTCTATTTCACCAATTCATATTTATTTTATGATGATGTTTTATGATGATCCAGGAATCATATTTTCACTGGGCATTTGGAGTGAACGAGTCTTCATTCTACGGTGCTATTGAGGTGGATACAGGCAAGGCAATTCTCTTCCCTCCCAAGCTTCCTGAGGAGTATGCTGTCTGGATGGGAAAGTAAGCATCAGCGATCTTTTTCTGAATTTCAACAATCTGCATGATGATGATGATGATGATGATGATGATGATGTTGACAGTGGTGGTGATGATAATGGTGGTGATGGTGATGATGATGATGATGATGATGATGATGATGATGATGAATTGATGATGATGATGATGATGTTGATGATTAATTTATGATGATGATGATGATGATGATGATGATGATGATGATGATGATGATGATGATGATGTTGACGGTGGTAGTGATGATAATGGTGGTGATGATGATGATGATGATGATGATTATGATTATGATGATGATGATGATGATGATGATGATTATGATGATGATGATGAATTAATGATGATGATAATGTTTATGATGAATTGATGATGGTGATGATGTTGATGATGAATTTATGGTGATGATGAGTATGATGATGATGATGATGATGATGATGATGATGATGATGATGATGATGATGATAAAGATAATTATTCAAATATTGCAGTTCTGGAGAGTGGATAACTGGTTTTTGTAATAATATTATTTAGTACACATCCTTCACTTGTGTAATCTTTTTAAAGCAGTTTTACATGCCTAATGAATGAGGAATTAATTTGAGATCTCCAATGATGTGTGAGCTCATGATCCATCGTTTCAAAGTTTTTCTAAAGTCGATTGATACAGTATTTGATGCAAATATTTTTATAATAAAACATGTCTTGAATATCTCTAAGAGCCTTTGCAATATTTCTGCATTTGATGAAAGCAAATTGGTCTCAATTAATTTATTTATCTCAACTTGTAACAGGCTATTTAATCATGTATTTTTTTTTCAAACTAAGTTTGGCGTGGATAATAGGTTGGTAGTTCACTTTGGTGTTGTTTATATTTCTAAATTTTAAAAGTAATTGTAAAGACACATTGTTTTTGCTATTGGAGACAGTGTAAAGTTTGTGGGGACAAAAGGTCAAGAAAAGTAGGGCAGATTCCAATTGAACTGGTACAGTAATCCAGATGTTGACATAAAACTCCTTGACTAGGGCATCATTTCCTGATAACTTTCCTGATGGAAGTCTGTTCAAGGCAGCCTTGCACTTGGTCATAGATAAATGCCATTCACAGCCCTTATCATATTCCTCTTCTAGATAATAATGTAAAACAAACCCTTTGCCATTGTTTAAATTGATGTTTGAAGCAAATATAAAAAATCAATGAGGCAAATTTAGATCCATATTTCTCTGCTATGAAGTTCTATTCTGTACATGATATGAATACTGTATCGCGGGATAATTTTGCGGTGTTGCAGTTGGTTAGTCCATGACCATTTTTGCGAGGTATTGAATTCACAGGTACAATCCATGAAAAAAAGTGTGATCTCCTGACCTAACTAATAAAGATTTTTCAGTAAACAGAAAGTTATTACTGCTACAAAAGAATGCTCTTACATGTAAATGCCAAAAAGTTATGAAGAATAACCATTATAATTACAGAATATTGTGGAGATTATGTGTAGAAACGCAAATATACATGTACATGTGATTGAAACATTAAAAGCGATAACATACCACTTCAAAACGCAATGTAAGAAGTACTGCACATATTAACTTTTTGCACAAATTTTTAAGGATTATTTTGGAGGTCTAAAATTTGCGATCAGCAATTTTCTACTATACAGTATTTGACAAATTTTCAAAACTGGTGGTGAAACAATGACCTAGATCCATTATTCTCTGGATGTTTATTGAAATAAAATGTTCCATTTTCCTTCGTGGTCACAAGACTACCATGTTAGAAAATGAAGGTCTCGGTATTTTGACTAAATTTGTCATCCTTCCTGTTTTAAGTCACAAGATATTCATTTACAAAGAATCTATTGATAAAATGTGACCCAGCTTTTCCCAAAACTCCTTGAATCCTAATATTGCCCTACTGTAAGGCCAAGGGGAAAGAAATTGTTTGTTTACACAAGAATGCCATTGTTGAATTAAAAAAAAAGTTTATGTTTTACTTAATTTTCTTTTAGTTTTGACTACATTGTATAAAAAAATTAGATCCCAATCTGCAGAATTTAATTCGCCTGAACACTTGAAATCCTACCAAATTAAAGTATTCTCCAGAAATAGATGGCTATTCCTGACAATTTTTTTTGTGGAAAATAATGGCTTTTGGGCCAAGAAATAAAAAATAAAAAATCTATGCCTTCGCCACCAAAAGGTGGTGCCAATTTGATGACTGCAACAATTTACAAGCCATTGGCTTGGAAATATATTGTCTTACTGTGGTATGCTAATCATACTTTCATTGTATATATGATGAACTTTCTGTGCAGAGAACTTTTCTTTATGGGAAAAGGAAAAATATACTCTAAAAGCAAATTAATTTAGTGGGCATACATATTAGCGACACATTCACATATTGGGAGGTTGTTATTTTCATGTTTTGAAAGATAATTGTACACAATTAGTGAAAATAAAACTCCAGCAAAAATGTCATCTTACAAGTATACAGTACTTGATTCATTGTTTTTGTTTTTATTGCTACAGAATCCAGCCAAAAGACTTCTACAAAGAGAAATATTCTGTAGATGAAGTGCATTACGCAGAAGATGTAAGCAATTTTACCTTTTCTCTCACACATTCCCCCTAGAAAAATTGATCTGACCAAAATCAATGGATGATAGAATATGACGTGGTAGAATTTTGTAAGCACTTGTATTACAAATAAATGTTTATATAAAAAGGATTATTCTGGCCCCTCCCCCCCCCTCCCCCATTTGTTTGTATTTTATTTGGGTTTTTTTTTACCCCAAAGATTATCTTCTGAAGATGATCTTAATAAAGGTTGGAAATTTGAAGTAACTCAGTATATCTCTACTTGGAGTCATCATTCTCACTTGTTGGTTTCATGTATTCTTAAGGATTGAATCACAATCATTAATATTCAATTGTCAATCAATCACCTTATATTCCCAGAGATGCCTACCGTTGCGGAATATGCATGAAGTGCCAATTTTGATGTGACTAACGCAACAGCCAAACAAAAATGAGAGAAAACATGGCAACAATAACCATCTTTCTAGTGATGAAAGCCTGAAATTGCTATGAAAATAAACCTCATGCAAATTCCTGAACGATTGGCACCTCTGTATTCCCCCACACTCATTCACCTGAGTTCTCTTGAAAATTGTTCTAGTGTGGTAAAAAAAAAAAAAAAGAATCATGAAGAAAAAAACTGAAACGCATCCATGCAAATGTCAGATTTAGTGTTTTTTCCTGTGAATTGTTGCTTGGTATGAATCTTATTTCCAGTTAATTCTGTTTTTCTTCTTCTTTCACAGATTGCCACTGCCCTGGCCTCCTACAAGCCTTCTGTGCTACTCACTCTGGTAAACGTCTCATTTTATCTTTCTATAATCATTACGTGTTGATAGGTCAAGAGAGCACTTGCCCTATGGATTTTGTAGTGGACTGTAATAATCATGTGTTTTTACCATTTGATAAAAGTCAAATTTCTTTAGAATCAATAATGTTTTTATAAACCCATGAGATTTGACTCAGGGAAGGGGAGGTACCTGTAAATTTTCACTCACTTAATGAAAAGAAATATGCATATCTGTCTATTTTGAGAGGCCCAGTGTAATATTTCATGGTCTTTTCTTCTTTCCATTTCAGAAAGGACGGAACACAGATAGCGGAAGCACGTGCAAAGAGGCAACTTTTGAAGGCATTGAAAAGTATGTTGAGCCGCATTTAACTTATTAAGTCATTATTTGGTATATAACTGTTCCATAACATTCTAAGCTTGGTAGAAACTTTATAGTCATAAAAAGAACCTTTGGACCACAGTGGACATTGTCATGTATAATCTTTTAATTGAATCTTGTTATTGAAAAAAGAGAAGGACAAGATGAACTAGGAATAGAAAGATATAATGTCAGCATTTTACTTTATACAGTATTCCCTGTTTATTACCAGTTACCATTGGGTACAGGTATTATATTTAATAATTTCTCATATGTATTTTAAAGGCATTGTATAATATTGTTTTCATTTAAAAAATCTTAATGGCCAGATTCTAAATGCTTCCTAAATGGTTGACGTTACAATGTATATGTAAACTAAGCTGTGGAAATCTTAGGCTACAAAATCAATGTTTAGTGTTTCAAAAAAGCCAAAATTCAATACATGACCTTCATAGGCACACTGCAGGAATAAAGCATCAATTTATTCAATTGTCATAGATATCTCGATAGTGCTTGTATTACTTTTTTTTTTGGTCAATATGAATATAATAGCATAGGTCACACATCTTGATTTGAGAATATTTTAAATAGCAAAATCAGAATGTATGACAATGTCTTTAAATCTTTGATTATTTTGATAGACTTGCAATCATATTTTGTTTTTTTTTCAATTCCAGATTCAGAGTGAACAACTACATCTTACACCCTAATATTGCAGAATGGTAAGAAAGTGAAGAGGAGGAGGAGATGTGATATTTTTTATTTTGTAAGTAGTCAAATCATAAAGTAAAAATCTGGTTTACTATTTATTTTGGTAAATGTTCATTATGATCTACACTTAAGAAATGGTAACACATGGACCTATTTATGGATTTATTTGAGTCATGACCTGTGAATCTTTGTACATTTCAATGTCTGTGTGGTCATCTTTTTCTTACTCCTCCTCATCCTGATCAGTATCATTTTCAATGTTGTTGCCACCACCAACATCATCGCCACCACCACCACACCACCATCACCACCACCACCACCACCACCACCACCATTACCACCACCACCACCACNTAATGTCAGCATTTTACTTTATACAGTATTCCCTGTTTATTACCAGTTACCATTTAGTACAGGTATTATATTTAATAATTTCTCATATGTATTTTATAAAGGCATTGTATAACATTTTTGTCATTTAAAAACTCTCAACTGACAGATTCCAAATACTACCTAAATGGTTGATGTTGTTCATGAACTGTAAAAATATGAGGCTTCAAAATCGATGTTCAGTTCTTAAAAAAGCCAAAATTCGATATATGACCGTCATAGTCAAACTGTGCAGGAATAAAGCAACAGTGGTACATTTTATTCAATTTTCATAGATATCTTGATAGAGCCATTAAAACTCCTTTTTTTCACTCTATATTTGTTTCATCAATCAGAATGTATTCACATGGGTCACACATGTTGATTTGAAATTTGTTTAAATAACAAAATAGGAATGTGGGACAATGTCTTTAAATCTTTAATTGTTTTAATGGATTTTCAATTGAACTCCCTGGATTTAATCATATTTTGTTCTTTTTTCTATTCCAGATTCAGAGTGAACAACTACATCTTGCACCCTAATATTGCAGAATGGTAAGAAAGTGAAGAGGAGGAGGAGATGTGATATTTTTTAGTTGTAAGTAGTCAAATCATAAAATCAAAGACTCTGTTTGCTATTTGTTTTTGATAATGAGCATCATGATCCACATTTTCAAAATGATAATACATGGACATATGTATGGATATATTAGAGTCATGACCCGTGAATCACTGTCATTATATTTCAATGTCTTTGTGGTTATCCTTCTCTACCTCCTTATCCTGATCAATATTGTTTCTATTGTTGTTGCCATCATCATCATCCCCCCATCATTATCATCATCATCATCATCATCACCATCACCATCTTCATCACCACCACCACCACCATCATCATCATTATCATCATCATCATTATCTTCATCATCATCATCATCAATGTCATCAATACTATTATCATCATCACCATCATTGATACTTTTTATAACACTGACAACACTGTCATCAGTTTTGTCATACAATTATTTTTTATTTTTTTACTTTTTGCCAGTCGTGTGTTCAAGACTCCCGAAGAACTCAAGGTGCTTCGCTATGTTTGCCAGATTTCCAGTCAAGCTCACATTGAAGTTATGAAGAACATTAGACCAGGCATGCATGAATATCAGCTTGAAAGGTGAGCCCTACTAAAGCTGTTCTATGAAGTACTTGCAAAGAATTTTTGCTGAATAAGAACTTAGAAACAATCTGATGTTGAAGAAGACTGTCATTACAAGAGAAATTGACTGAATGCAAAACTGGTTCAAAACTTAATGATTTCAGTCACCAATTTAAGGAGAATTGAAGTAGGATAATGAATACAACTATTTGGCTTGCTTGTATTTGAAAACCATTTTAGTGAAGTGTGAGTGATCAAATATTAAAGGGTTGAATTTCACCTTTTAAGAATCATAAGGACCCTGGTTTGAAGCAAAAATGTAGCAGAAAATTGGTTTGTACTGATGCCGAAACTGCTACTGAAGTTTTGATAGTTGTGTCAGACCATTTCATAATTGTTCATGTTGTTTGTAGAGTCTTTGTGAGAATCGGGGTTTGACTGTGTAATCATTTTCAGCATATTATCTATTGACAGTGATAATATTTTCTTGATTCTCAACCCTTTATTTATTCAATGATCTATTTCTTTATTTATTTCCTTATTTCTATGTTTTATTTCTGTAGGGTGATTCCATCAGTAATTGAATCACAGTTGTCCGTGTAAGCCAGACAACAAAAATTATCATTTGCTTTTTGCATTTTAGAAGTGTGAAAAATAAATCCTAAATTTTGTATCTGATCTTTCTTGCAGCTTGTTTCAGAACTATTGCCACTTTCATGGGGGCTGTCGCTTTATGTCATATACCTGTATCGCTGCAAGGTGAGAAAAACTGAACTTTATCTTGTGTTCCTTGCAGTTTATTCAGACATTTCTGTTACTCACAAGGAGGCTGTAGATTCACTTCTTGGTCTTGTGTGGCTGCAAGGTAAGGTGATGGTGGTGGTGGTGGTGGTGATGGTGGTGATGGTGGCGGTGGTGGCGGCGGCGATGTGTTGGCGATGGTGGTACTAGTTTTAGTGATGTTCATGTTGGTTGTGGTGGTGGTAGTGGTGTTCCTTGTAGTTTATTCAGACATTTCTGTTTCTCACAAGGAGGCTGTAGATTCACTTCTTGGTTGTGTGTGGCTGCTAGGTAAGGTGGTGGTGGTGACAGTAAAGATGATGGTTATGATGGTAGTGGTAGAAGTGGTTAAAGTAGTGGTGGTTGAATTAGTAGAAGTAGTGGTGTTGGTAATTCAGGTGGTAATAGTCGTAGTGATGGTTGTGGTGTTTGTCTTAGTGGTGGTGGTGGTGATAGTAGTGATGGTATTTTTTGCAGTTTAGTCAGAAAAGGCTGTAAATTGACTTCTAGAAAACCTTGAAAATTAGTAACTTTTTCCAGTCAGGGAAAAATCATGGAATTTGACTCAATATTTTTTTATAATTGAGGATGCCTCAATATAGGTCAAAATGACTGAATTATATTGACAATGTCAATGTATCAGGGAACTTTTTCCTCCTTAAGTGGGAATCCTGGTATAGCAATTGTAGTAGTAGTAGTTATGGTGGTATCAATTGTTGTGAGTATAATTCATCTTTAAATTTATCATGAGAAACATTTAGGTTTAAGAATTAAATGTTTGAAGGTTTAAAAAGAAAACATTTCAACATTGGGAGGGGAGTTCGTTTTACGTGATTTACCCACTATAATTTTTTTGTGTGGGTGGGTGGGGG
>BQKZ01001905.1:61500-75529 GCA_036244855.1 Temnopleurus reevesii | reverse complement strand
GGTATCAGATTTTCATTCTTTGTTAAAAACTTACTCATCATAAAATAATGAAATTTTGTACAGAGTAATGGGATGTTATGATCTAGCAATGGAGTAAATTTCAAGGATTCTCAAAAAGTTTGCAGATCCAGTATGCCACCTTTAAAAGTTGCAATTGATCCCAAATCAGTTGCAAATTGTAACACACATTTCTATTTACGTATGATGTTTGCTTCTAACAAGACGCGTATGAAACAATGATTTTGATTGGCATGTATCTCATCAACTGCAACTTGACAGCAATTGCAACTTTTGAACAACACCACCTTAGACTGTCATGTTAGAGTTATGCGTCATGTCTGTGAGGTAAAATACATAAGCCCCCCTCCTCCCCCAAGAGAAAAAAAAAATCCAATGCCATTCTTTTGTCGAAAGTGTTGATCAGTCGGAAAAATTCTTTTTTAATTTTCAATCACAACTGCAACTTGACAGCAACTGCAACTTTTGAAGAACACCACCTTAGACTGTCATGTTATGAGTTATACGTAACTCCTCCCCCCCCCCCCAAAAAAAAAATCCAATGCCATTTTTTTGTTGAAAGTGTTGGTCAGTCGGAAAATTCTTTCTTAATTTTCAAACACAATTTTAATAAAATAAGGCAGGGGATGAAATGCTAATGACCATCTGAAGATACATGTACTTACCTTTCCAAGTCATTTCACATGTCTATTTATAATTTGACTGTTTTTTGGGGGAGGGATGGGATGGGTGTGCGCAGTAGATTGACAAGTGATGGAGAGGAGATGAGTTTATTACACACCATCATCATGTATGGTAACACATTCTAATAATCTTTTTAAAGCTATATTCAAGTTTTAAAGAAAAAAAGAAATCTAGATTGCTCCATAAAATACTTTAGTTTATAAAGTGGATGTACATTTATCTAGATCTGCATATGAAACGTGCTCCTCTTCAGAATTGTGCATGTCAAAACGCTTTTCTTATCAATTTGCGAACAATGATTCAATTATTTTGTGCATGTTCTCTCCTTCAATATTGAAATTAGTCTGAAACTGTAGATTGAATTAATGTACCTGAAATTTCATTGCGTGAAAATTCTTTATTCCTCATCTATGTATGCCCAACAACTGAAGAAGAGTTTCACTTGCTTTGTGATTTCTTCTCCAAACACTGTAATTGACTATTGTTGTATTATGTATTAAAAGACAGAGTACCGTACAGTTTCGTGGGGGTGTAAATGTCGGTCAATCCTTGTTTTGTTTCCTCTCAGAGTTAATTGGCTCTTAATGAAAGAGAAATAAATGACTCTTCAAAATCATGTACTTGTATGGACTATGCAGATACAGATGTAAGCATTTAAATGCTTGTGGCAGTCATGTACAAAGAAAATTGAGTGAACGTTACGTTTCTCGAAAATCACAGTGGTGTCAAATGTTTCTTATAAAAAATAAAGAAAAAATTAATCAAATTGTCCCTTTAAATTTTGTTTTGATATGCTGAGCCTTTCAGAATCTTTGTATGCAGTTTTCTCAAAAAGACCAAATAATGGCTAAATTTGAATTATGTCTTTTTGTCACTCACCCCTCAGCATGTACATGTACTTGTGCAGTAGTTTACATGTAGCTTAAAAACATTGTCACATATTATGATTTTTAACTTTAAAAAATTTATGAAATCCCAGCCGCCTGACATATGTTATTACATTCAGATTGATGAAAAAATCCCCAAAGAATGCAAAAAGAAGGAAATTATACAGGCACTATCAAGATACATGTATCTATGAAAATCGAAGAGAGCGTTCACTGTCGCTAATTTATTACTGCACAGTGTACCAATGTAGGTGATTTTTTTTCAATTTTATTCATTTACAAAGCCTAAAAATATGTTCATAGCTTAGTTTATGTACACCATCAACTATTTAGCTACACTTTACCGTTTAGAATCTGGCAGTTGAGAAATTTGCAAATGAAAATTATGTTGAACAATGTCACCCCCCCCCCCCCATACATTGTACAAATGTACTTGACAATTGTTCATTTGAACTTGTTTTTTTAGTTGCCTAGAATTAAACCACATTTGTTTGATGAAGCCATACATTGTGTATTTAATTGAGGAAATCAAGCAATTATTGACATGCTCATTAAAGTCATAATTTCACCATATATCCATAAATCAAGCCTAAGTCCTTAAATATTGATGAACGATGGAAGATCGGTTTCTATGAAACTTGAAGCGATGATTTACAGCCTTTCGAGGTAACTTTTAGATGACTCTCGACTGTGCTCAAAGTACCCCACCCTCCCTCATTCTATTTCTGTGCCAAATGGTGCTATATGACTCACAATCAGATTGACATGGTATTAATTACAGAAAATGTGCTGGCTTCAAAGATAATTTTCAAATGTGGTTTTGAGACAAGTTTGAATCTGGTCTGTAGAAATAGATTTGTAAAAGTGACGATATTATACTACTTTTCAAGCAAGGAAAGTTTCTATAATTCACCATTTTTGCAACATTCCTTGTGAAAGGTTTTGGATATGGCATGGTATAAATTACAGAAAATGTGCTGGCTTCAAAGATAATTTTCAAATTAATGTGGCTATAAGACAACTTTGAATCTGGTTTGTTGAGATAAATTTGTAAACAAAGTGTTTAAAAAATGATGAAGTTACACCACTTTTTAAGCATGGTCAGTTTCTTATTCACCATTTTTGCAACATTTATTGTGGAATATTTGTGATATGGTAGTCCTGATTCTCTTTTTAATCAAAGTGTTGAAGATTCCTGTATTAAAAAATGAAAAGGATTTAATTTGTATCTACACATTACAAGATGACACTCAATGATTTTATGATGAACTTAGAAGGAATGAAATTTTTTGTCTCAAATTTTTTGTTATGTATGGATAAATATTTGTCACGATTTTGAAAACTGATTTAATTCATAGTACTACACAACCTTTGCCAATATACTCCCCATTATTATTTAAAAAAAACTTGAACATCAGCATCAAAATGATGCTCAATGTTTTCACAACAAACCTGAAAGAATGAATGAATGCCTGACTAAAAGGGAAATAACATTTTCATTGATATCAATTGATTAAATTGAAGTTTGATAACTCATCGCTATCATTTTCTTCATTATTCTTTCAAACAGAACATCAGCAAGAAAATGATGTTCAATGCTTTTGCGATCAATCAACAAACCTGGAAGAATTAATAACTGCCCGACCTTAAAGGAACGAACATTTTCCATGATACTGCATCAGAAATAGAGTCACTATAAAAACTCGTGTTTACAACTTTACACTTTCACTCTCTTCGATGTTACCATGAAATTAACTACCATTTTCCTTGTTCTCATTACCTTATTAACTTATTCCATCATTCATGTATAGGGGCTCTGGGCGAAAATATTAGTATTTCTATATCTCTATTTATCCTTCTTAGAAGCGCTTAGGGACTTTCCCTGTGCAAGTGATAAGCGCTATATAAAAAAAAACGTTCATTATTATTATTATTATTCGTTATTCTTCAAAAATAGAACATTGGCAAGAAGATGACGCTCAACGCTTTCGTGACCAACCTAGAGGGGATGAACGATGGTCTCAATTTCCCGCGGCCCTCGCTCAAGGCGCTCTACAACGCCATCAAGACGCAGCCTCTGGAGTGGATCGTTGACGATGAGGACGACAAGAGTGACGTCTCGAGCACCGAGAAAGGGTCGAAGAAGCTGCCCCGGAACGGCACGCTGAGTGCAAACCCATTAGTACAGGTAAACATTTGTCCTTTGGGCAGTTTTATTTTAAGAATTGAGGTGTGTTTAACCTGTATGATGTATGAGGCAGTGGTCAGTTATGATTAACCTTTTGGGAGCTATGCTGCAAGCTATAATTGTAAAAACTAATAGTACAGAATTTTAGACATATTATTTGAACGCATTTTCAAGTCTCTGAGCACTATAATGAGTGAAAACTTTACAGATTCCATGATTGCAACCCCATTTTAATAGTCCAGGTAAATATTTGCCCTCGGGCAGTTTTATTTTTAGAATTGAGGTGTGTTTAACCTGTATGATGTGGTCAGTTGCAATTAACCCTGTGGGCACTATGCTGCAAGCTATTGTAAAAACCAATAGTACAGAAATTTGGCACAGAATTTTAGATATCTTGAACGCGTTTTCGAGTCTCTGAGCACCATAATGAGACAAACTTAACATTATGATATTTCATGAGTGCAACCTCATCTTAATAGTCCAGTTAAATATTTGTCCTTTGGGCAGTTTTATTTTAAGAATTGAGGTGAGTTTAACCTGTATGAATGATGCAGTGGTCACTTATAATTAACCCTTTCGGTTCTACTGTACCTGTGCTGCAAGCTATTGTAAGAAACACATTTTCTTGTAACCCAAATGTTTGCAAATTCACTGAATGTCAGACAAATTTACATTTAAGAGGTTGCTTTTTTCTCATTTTAAAAATGATTGTTTGCAAGTGTATGGTCATCATAAATGGCAAATATTTTTGCATATTCACGGTTGCAAAGTTTAGCAAAAATGAAACCTCAGAGAAAAATTCAGCATACTGTACAGTTTTGTGAGTAAGTTTCGGGGGGGGGGGGGGGGTTCAATAACGTTAAAAAGCAACAAGAAATATGATTAAATGAACACTATTTGGTTATTGCTATTTGAACAATCACAATTAATTTTTTTGTAATGTTGTAATTTTCGTAATTCAACAATACATGTACATACAAACAGACAGATAGTTTTTTTTTGTTGTCCAGTGAATTCCATTGTTTAGTTAAATTTTGTCTGTCATTTTGTTTGAAACATTAAAAACAAAATAAGACATTGGAAGGAAAATAATAGCCTAGGAACTTTCTAAAATGACTCTGTTTATAATTTTTCTTGCCTACCTGAGTTTGAGGAGATGAATTTCTAGTCATTTTTTATGTGAATGAAAATAAGTAAGGTTTGGTGAGACATTAGAAAAAAAATGAGAGCTTCCATCGCTTGTTGGTTTTTAAAGGGGAACCAACCCGGGGAATTATCATGCTCTCATTGAATGGAGACAAATCAGATAAATAAACTATGAAAATTGAGCAAAGTCGTCGACCCGTTCAAAAGGTTTGAAATTTCAAAGTCACAGGGATATGACGATCCCAAACGCTGATGGGGATCCATGCGATGGGCAAATGAGGTGCTCTCCCAAAACCGATCTATCAGTTGAATCATTGAAGGAAATTATCATACGCTGTACGTAAGTCTGGTTGACTCACTCCGCAGTTTGATTGCTGTCGGACATTGAAGGGGCTGACATTTTAATGTAAACAAAGCCCTCTAAATATTTGTGGAGCTTAATTGGATAAAGTGGTCCCCTGCATTATTGTCTGTGAGCTTAAGACCCCTATTTCGATGATTTGCGATGATTGCCTTCCACATTGTACTCTATATGAATTTTAAACATTATGTCATGCAGGACCGACAAGTCTGTATTTATTAGACCTACAGAGTACATTCATTAACATCCTGCTTTATAGTTATTGACTTCTGAAACATACACACACCAGGTTTTCTTGAAATTTCATGTTCATTTATAATGGTAATGGTTTAAGGACTGCTCTTTTTCTATATATGTTGTCATCATTCTGAATGGTTGGGAGATCTGCAGTATTTATAGATGCCAACCATTCCGGAATATGCATGGGCTCAAAATTACAGTGTCGATAAAACTTGTAGACAGCGTACTCAATCATTTAATTATTTCATTTTGATTTTTTTCTCTCTATATTTTCCATTCTTAGCATTGTTGATAGTTAACATGATTTTTACGTGATTAAAGGAATCTTGAATCTTATCAAAAGAGACAGTAAAGATTACAACAGTAACCATACTCTCAGTCATTCACTTGTGATGGAAACGTTGAATTTACATAAAAATTCACCTCATGCATATTCGAGAATGGTATGTGTCTTCTGGGTGACCCATAATGTCTTTCGTCGCAATCATACATGTACACTAAAAATATTATTTTGACAATCTTTTTAGAAATATTTTGTTTATTTTAAGATACATGAATCATGAGCGTATCATGATTTAAAATGAAAGAAATTGGAACACTTGATATTCCATAACAAGACAATTGAGCATCAAGATCTTTTATCTTATCATTGCCGCGATCAAGTATCCCGTTAGGGGCTGGAGAATATTCTGAGCCGTATTTAATGGAGGAAATGTTACCATGGTAACGCCTCGATGTGTAGATCTTTACCTACAAAGTGCATGTAAAGTCTTTGGGGAAGAACATCCACTCATTTTATAGTGGTCGGTGAGTGAGTAAATATCATTTGAAGATTGGACCGATACAGCGAGACAGATGAGAGAGGAAAATTGAAATGGGTCAAATTGTGATAGCGTATTGGTCTGGTACTGGTATATGTGAGGGAAAGGCCTTTCTTGCTGAAAGCATTCTTCCATATTCACATATGAAATGCTATTTTCAGTCATTCAGTGGCTATAGAGCCCTGTTCACACAAACTGATCTTCTTAAAACTACATCATTTGGAGATTGAGAAAATTCTGAGCAGTATTTAATGGAGGAAATGTTGCCATGGTAACACATCGATGTGTAGATCTTTAACTACATGTAAAGTCTTTGGGGGAATAACATCCCCTCATTTTATAGTGGTCGGTGAGTGAGTAAATATCATTTGAAGATTGGACCGAGACTGCGAGACAGATGAGGGGAAAATTGAAATGGGTCAAATTGTGATAGCGGAATGGTCTGGTATATGTGAGGGAAAGGCCTTCCTTGCTGAAAGCATTCTGCCCTATTCACATTAATTGTTTTAGTCAGTCATCCAGTGGTTATAATGCCCTGTTCACATGTGCTGATCTTCTTAAAAATACAGACAGTCAAAGGAAAATTGAAATGGGTCAAAAGGTGATAGCGTAATGGTCTGGTATATGTGAGGGAAAGGCCTTCCATGTTGAAAGCATTCTGCCCTATTCACATATAGAACCTTATCGTCAGTCATTCATTGGCTATCGCGCCCTGTTCAGACGAACTTATTTTCTTCAAAATACATATCATGTATCATGTGGAGATTGAGCAGAGCAAGCAGGGACAGACAGAGGGATAGGCCTTCCTTGTTGAAAGCATTCTGCCCTATTCACATCATAACAGTTTTAGTCAGTCATTCAGCCATGACAGTATTTTCCTTCAGCAAGAGATTTATCCACATTGTGCTGCACTCTACCCAGGTGAGGTGAATGGGTACCAGAAGGAAGAAATCCCTTGAATGCAGTGAGCACCAAAAGGTAGCCTTGCTATAGCTGGTTAATTGGCCCTTATGAACAGAGCATTATGCTACATGTATATAAATGTTTTGTGTTATTATGATTATTATTACTATTATTTTTCGAAATTGTTACTAATTATGGATTCTTTTTCACCTCTGTCTTTCCCAACTTCCAACATTTGAAAATGCACAAGGCTTTCGCCTACATTATTTTTTAATTGAATTGAATTTATTTCCGTATGAAAAACATAATTTATACAATTTAAGATACGCTGGATAACCCACGTTATGACGAGGGTTAACAAAAAGAGAGAGGTAGCCACTCTTGGAATGGAATCAAATTGAGTTAGATTGCGTCCAATTGATTCAGTTTGCAAGGTGTTGGTGGAAAGCAATGACAAGCAATATCTATCTTCACAGGAAAAGNTATTTCAAATGATGAATCAGCACCGTTCTTTGTGGAATGCTTGCAGAATTGATGTGGCTATAATATAAGTAACTGAAAAAAACAAAATTTTGTCTACTTTTCTGGAAAAAGAGGAAAATGTGAAATTCTGTGTACAAAGTGAATGAAGAGTTCTCCATGTTGGCAGCCATTTTGTTCCTGTACGGTGCCAATTTGAGGAGCCCATGGGGGGTTTAAATCAAAACTTTGAAAATTCATAACTTTTGAATGGATAGTCGGATTTTGCTCAAATTTTCACAGTTTGACCACTGTATTTTTCTTCATCAACTGAACGCACTCAAATGTCTGGGTGAAGTTCCCCTTTAGATTAATCTTGATGTAGAGTTTGGGTAAATGTAGCCTTCTTTCATTGTCTCTGGAAAATAGGTCTACAGTGAACATTGCATTTGCCTGAGAATCGAATTATGCATTTCTAAATTTGATAATTTTTTTTTTTTATTCATGTACTGTAGGCCTCCTGTATGAGATCAAATTCTTTCTCACTCTGTTTTGTTTTCTTGGGCCTACATGTATTTTATTTAGTTTAGTCCTTCCAAATATTTACACATTGTCTAGTTGCTCCCCTAAAATGCATCCCCCTTTGTATGCCACTTCTTCTATTTTGAAATGATTCATAATTTTTTCACATCAACTTCTTCTTTAAATCTGCGACCAATAAATTTGTATCCAGTATTTCACGTTCTCTTGCATGTCATATCTGTACAAAAATTCCTACCAATTATCTTTCAAAGCTTCTAATTTGATTACATTACCATACGTCATTCTACCAGAATTCAGAATTCTTAAATTTATGTAATATGGGTCTGAATAGGTCCATCTGCAGAGCTGTAATTCCCTTATTTATGAAAAGTCGATCAATTTTCATAAAAACTTATCAATTTTGGAGTTATAGTCTGACAAAATTCCACCAATATCTGAAAGTGTTGTGCATCCTTTTTGGATATTCTAGATTTTTTTCTGCCTCTCGATCCATAATCTTCTTTTCTCTGTATATCAAATCTTTAGAGAACTCGATCAATTCTCAAAATTTCAATTTCATTGTCATAGTCGTACATCACTCTACCAATATCTAGGAATGTTCAGCTTCCTCTTTTTATATTTTTTCTCTGATACTCTGAAGGCATGCTATGCAAAGCATCAGATTTATGTAGTCCAATGAGACATTTCAAGGATGTCACTCTGAAATTGATAGACAAAGAAATGGGACAAAATAAAGAGCTTCCTATTCAAACCATAATGGCTCCAGTTTAGTATAAGGCCCCAGTCACGTAGATCACCAGAAGCAACACGATTCAACATGACTCTTTGTTCGCAGACAGATAAAGTGAACTGAACGAAGAGTCATGTTGAATCATGTTGTTTCCAGGGGCCCTGTGTGACTGGGGCCTAAGAAATGTCATTCCCAGTTGTAGTCTACAATGAAATGTAGTTCAGATGCAGTGGGCTACAAACCCACTTGCCGGAATGCCCGATGCAACAATATTCAGCCATCGGGCAAGTAAATGAAATTGTGACTTTCCCAATAGGGCAAGTAATGGTTTCATAATCCAAGAATTATACATTCTTCGAGAGTGGGCCCTGTTGAGTTGGAAAATCCATCATTTGACCAAATGCAATGAAAGCTCGGCCCAATTTGATGTTGTATATTATGTGTGTACATACAGATGTTTTGTTTTAAATTTGTTATGGCGATAGAAATTGTTGTTTGGGCTCGTGATTTTTAAACCAACATGCCAGACGAAGCAAGTGCAGCGAAAAATTCTCGCAGTTCCCTGACTGATGTTACCCTTGTTTGCCGATTAACAGGCAAGCCACTTTCTTTGTGCTGGAGCCAATTGTGGAGGCTTGAATGAGTATCAGTTCATTTCTTCCGACTTCTTTGTCCTTCTGATTTCATAGTGCGAATGTGCAAGGAGGGAGAATAGGATTGCTTATTGCATATACGGGGGAGAGCGCTTAATGCCGCTGAAAGCATGCAATCTCCAAGTAATCATTCAAATGTCAAATAGAAATGGTCTGGAGGTGTCCTATTCAGATCCGATGTCTGCCTCCCTTAAAGGGGTACTAATATGAAAATACAAGTTTATCTGTATTGATGTATTATACCATTATCAATACCCTTTTCAGTGAAAGAATTCCCTTTCATGGGCAATCACCTGAATTGAAATCCCTGCATTGATCTACATATTTCCTTTTGTTATTTACAGAACCAGCTCTGAAACATGATATAGAAAGGTGAACAAACTTGACTCTTGTGATGTCACAACATGATTGACATTTGAAAGAAATTTGTAGGGGCGTTCCCAACTAAGCCAACCTAAAAACGAAGAAAAAATATTATAAAATATATGAAACACATTTGGGCCCTTTTTCACTGAAAAGGGTATTGATAATGGTATAATACATCAATATAGATCAACTTGTATTTTCATAATAGTACCCCTTTAAAGGGTAACTGAGGCCAAAATAATGATTTGCTAGATCTTAGGTAGAATACATAAAATCGATCCCCATATGCTTTGATGATATTAAAAAGGTGTTTTGTTTTCCAAATATTGAATTGTTGAAACTGATCAAATAAATCAAAAGACGGCTGTCTCGAACATGAATTCACACAGCGAAACAGTGGGACGGACATGCACAAAGAATAATGGCCCGGGCACACCAAACCCGGCATGGCATAACGGCACAGCTTATACGCAGTATCTTGGTTGTCATTGGCCAGCGCGCTCCTTCGCGCAGAGGATGTCCAACAATTGGCAATCACAGGGGAGGCATCGCGTAAAAACCGTGACGTGATGTCATGACGTGATGCCGTGCCATGTGTGGTGTGCCCGGGCCTTAACACGCACAAAGCTAAAAGGCTTGCAGGGAGCTTAATGCTGACTTACCTGCCCAAGTCAATCACGGATGAGACATTTATTTGCCTCTAACTCCTTATTTCATGATCAACACCATGTCAAATAAAGTTATTTTGGGTTTATCTTTTAAAGAACAAATTATTATTTTTTGCCATTCATGTAGCTACCCTTTAAAGACAGCCATTACCGTTTGATTCTACCCCAATATTTTGCAGACAAAGGTGAAATTATGGGATATTAGATTATGTGGAAAGCAGATTGGTCTCTTTAGATTTGACAAAACAAGTTGACAAATTTATCAACATTTCATTGTTCTGGTAATGTACATGTACATATGTACATCTACTACACAATGGAGGCAATTATGATTAATTTTTCTCCTTTTTGATATCAGCTAAAATTATTATTCAGATACCTAAATATGACTTTATTTAAATAGCATCTTAAAGTAGATTGCTCTGTTGTGTTGATGAGTTTTTATTTTCTCCATTAAGCTTCTTTTTGCAAATGATGAAATTTGATTTTTCCTCCCTCACACTCTCTACTAATTTGTTATAAAATGGGTGTGACTGGAAATAGCGAAACCAATCAAGTGATTATTTCAATAATTTTCATCTCTTCTTCTACTCTTTTATTTCTTATATCTTGTTAATCAAAGCTCGTTTGCAAAAGAGGGTACCACTCAATGGTATGCCCTGAGACGCATCTCTTACAAGTCGGGGCTGATTCTTAAATTTTAACTGAAAAGTGGTGATTTTTTTTTTTACTTGATGTAAATTCTTTATTGATTATGGTACATTTTTAGATTAAAAGCTGCAGAGACAGAATGTTTTACCACTTCATTATCTTTCTATGGGGGTGTTGCTCAAAAGTTGCAATTGATCGCAAGTTGCAGTTGATCGGAAGGCGCCAAACAAAATAATTGTTTCATGCGCGTCTTCTTAAATGCACAAACCGTGTGCGTTACAATGTGCAAAGTTTCAGTTGATTTGCAGTTGATTTTGAACAACACCCCCTATGACACACAGATCTGCTGACCAAGGCATCTCATCGAGCGCTATTTTTAACCACTTGCTTTATTCATTCTATCTTTTATAAAATATGTTTTTTTTGTTGTTTGTTTCTTTCGTCCCAAGAACAACCATATCATACCACTGCTGGGAGTTCTTGGACTGAAAGATAAACCATAGCACTGATTAGGACATTGAAATCTGTGAGACATTATTTTGAGAATTCGAGCGCCATGAGCGCCCAACTGAGGCGGTGACCGGCGCTATCCAAGAGACCATCATCATCATCATCATCATCATCATCATCTTTCTAATTTTGTTTTTTACTCTTTTTGTACCACATACATGTACATAACTGCATTATAACAAAAGAGTCGTGACCAAGAAAAAATATTATGATCATTGGGAAGTTGGATAAAGTAGGCTTTTTAATTACAACCCTGATCATCATCTCTTTAGCATACTTTGTCAAAATCCAGCAAAAATAAATTATTATGTGGAAATGACTTGCTATCAGGAGCAGGAGTTTGCAATTATCTTCATGATTTATATCAGTGATCGCTACATAATATCTCTTTTTCTCATTATTTCTTATTCTATGTTTAGATCGATGATGATCCAAATGCTCCTGTCTACATACAGACGTACATCATGAGGAAATTGATCACTGATGCAGAGGGTAAAAAGAGTGAGTAATCTACAGTGTGCTTCAATTGTGTCTTCTTTTCTGCTTCTATTTTGATATATGTCGCACCTTGAGAGTGTGTACAAACCAGACTGATTATAAGTTACTCTTAAAGGCAAGGCCCATAAATGAATTGACGATCAATCCAACTGTGCAATGAATCATGAATTTCATCTATATTGATTAAGGGATTGTTGTTAATGTTTCTAGATACCAAATGAAGAATTGTTCCCAAAAAGGTAATTTATTTTGCAATTTACATGTACCTATTCATTTTTTCAGCTCCCAAAGGAAAGAGAGGTTGGAAAATGTATTTTGGTACCGTGAAAGGACTCTGCATTTATCTGCATAAGGTAAGCAAATGAAATGAATAATAATTAATGTTGTTCACTCGGTTGTGGACCAAAGAAATTAGATATAATAGAAATAAACTTTCTGCCTTATAATGTAGGTAATGATTTTACTTTTCATATTTGATTAGCAATTTTAGATGTGGAGGAAACATTTCCAACGCTTTATGTGAAAAAGTGATGTGAAAAAGTTGCTAAACAAAACTTCTTTCGAGTAGCAATCTTGCATAGCAAATTACAGTGCAATACCAGGAAAATTATTCCCTGTAATGGCTTATAAGGGTGATGCTAGAAAGCTGTGATCAATGGCAGGTTGCAGTTAATCAATTTACACCAATCAATCACTGTTCAATGAATTTTGTGAGGGAAGCGTAGATTGGGCCACAGATGAAAAGGTGCATTTGATTAGCAACTGAATTGTAATTAATTTTTTTTTAATTGATTTTCAACTTTCTAGCAACACCTATTAATATAAGTAACGTCAATATAATCAGACTGAACATGAAAGTTTTATATTTGAAGTGGTATTTGGTATTATCTCGATTAGTGAAAATGTCTGTCCCATTCCTCTTTTGGGCAAAAAAAGAGAAAAAATGTAATTATTCTAGCACTATAGTAGATAGCGAAATAATTTGATTAATATGTTTTTAAAAAGAAATGATTCTTGCCAAAATAAAGAATTCCAGTTGTATCATGCCTAGAGTGTATCAAGCTGCTTTACATTCAGTTTGTATTATGATTATGTTCTGATTTTCACCTCACCCTAGTCACCTGCACAGATGTCCAACTGAAATTTGATAAGAGGGCAACTGGAATAACGTTAGGGACATACTTCTAGACGAAAATTCCCAAATTCTGAAAAATAAAGAGACGAATGAGCACTGAAAGGTGGACCTGTGTGCTACATGTATATACAAGTAGCCACTGTTATTATTATTATTAGTGCTATGATGGCTTTATGGAGTGAAAGTGCTCTTGAAGAAGATAAAAAGTTAGTTTAGCAATTAACGGTCATTGAAAGTAGATGACCCTGTAGTACATGTAGCTAAAATGTGAATATAGTTCAGAAATGTTTATGTTAAAGGCAGTGAAATGTGTGCTTGCTGACCTATATTACTTAAATTCCTTTACTGTAAGATAACATAATTACGTTTTTTTCCCTCTCTTGGTTTACTTTAGTTTTCAATTAGTTTTCAATTATTCAATAATATCTCATTAAAAATTTTCGCGATAAATCTGAAACGCGATAAATCTGAAACGCGAGAAGGTCGCGCCATAATTTTTTCTGACTTTTATCTTTCAAGTCTCGCGCAACTTTTGACACCAAATTCGTGATGACCGGGTATGCGGTAC